>JAPCXC010000155.1:0-30072 GCA_027243985.1 Cryptosporidium canis | reverse complement strand
ATATATTTTTTTTTTTTTTTAATTTATTTATTGCTACAAAACTTAATACCGGCGTCCATTAAAAAAGACACGTAAGCGTACAAAATTATTTGCATGAGGGCAGGTGCATGCAAAAATCTGTATTAGTTTGACACAAATAATATTAAAAAATTAAAACAAGAGCAAACACAGGATATAGGGAATTTTCTGCCTGTATTTTTTGGGGGAACATTGCCAGGAAGGCTCGAATCAGCCAGTACTCCCACTTTGACCATTGGAGTGTTGAAGATTCAAGTTTTTGTCTTGAAAGCTCAAAATTCACACAAAATTAAAAATAGCAACAACATTCAGGTCAGGGAATTCTTAAATACAGCTGTCCACCACCACCCAAAAAAAAAGAGAGGATTGTCTACCCTTCAAAGACTGACCAAAACTTGTGCCTTATAGTTTAAATTCAAGTTAATCCATTCTGAGTTAATTTTCTTATAACAGTAATGTGGACAGAAAGGTATTAGTTGAGGCCAGTTGTGATAGAATTGAAATATATATATATATGTATGTATATATATTTATTTGTAAAAGACCAAGAAAGAAGAGGTAGAGGAAAAGAACAAAGATGTTTTCCATAAAACAAAAAATCTCACTGGTTATAGTGATATTGTCGGCAATCATATGCTTTAGTGTGTCTTTTATTATGGGGATTTCGAGCGTTAAAATATTTGACAGGAAGAGCACCTCGATTTTCAACTTGGTAAATGAAACTCTGAGGGTCAAGTATGATATCACATTTTCATCAGACAGACAAGTGTTTCCGCTATTTCCAACTTTGCTTAACTCGATTCATAGCAATTTAGGCCTGGGGGAGTATGCGAATATTCACATCGTTGCTATGCCAGATGTCACACCAGAAGACTATTCAGTACTTTCAAGGCTAATAGATGAGTTGGGATTTTCTCGCAAGTTAACTCTGATGTTTTATCCCTTCGCATATAAGCTCAAGTACAAGCAGACCTTAAAACATGTCTCAGTTGCCACTATGTGCAGACTATTATTACCTGAAATAATTGATAAAAGAATTGATAAGATATTATATGTGGACACGGATGCAATAATCAATCACTCATTAAGGTAAGTTTTTCAGTGATAGAGTTTCAAAATGCTTTGTTGAATCAATGAAGCAAGTGAGAAGGTCTATTTACCATTTATTATTGTTTGTTTTAACTTAATTGAATGAATCTTTCTTAATACTTGGGAATGGCTTGATTTTAGGCAGCTGTTCAAAACTGAAATAAAGAGTGAGTGTGGAGTAGTAGCGAGATCCTCCACAAACTCGAACATTATTAACGACTGGCTCAAGAAGGATGAGCTGTTTGAGCATCTCCAATACAAAGCAGACAGGTCCTTTAATGCTGGCGTATTGCTGTTAAGTTTGGATAAATTGAGGGAAAACAACTTTGTCAATAAGACATTATCACTCGTTCAGAAATGGGGAATCAATGATCAGATTGCTCTGAATTTTTACTGTAATGGCACCTATGATGAGCTACTAATGGACTATAACTTTTGGGCAGGAAGAGATGACTGGAGGGATTCGGTGAGACATAAGATTGTTCACTTTGCTGGTCCAAGCAAGCCTTGGACAATTAATTACCAGCCTTACGAGGAGCAGGTAAGTTTAAGAGGACCAATAATCCGTTTCCTAGGACGGAACCAAATTCGGCCGAACTTATTTTGTTATTTCTTTAAAATAGCTACTGTGGTATAAATACTTTTTAAGCTATCCAGATGGGGAAAAGATGACTCCTCCTTTGAAACCAACTTATATTTTCCTAATAAAGTATAACCATAATTTGGAGGATGGGGCTCTGAACCTGCCGGAGATCGTAGTAAGCAAAAAAAAATGCAGATATATGATACATATTCTTGCAATCAATTTCAAAGGAAAAGACAAGGAAAACATGCAAAGCCAAATTAATAATTTGATCAATCAGGATATTTGGATTACCTATAATTTCTTAAATGACCCCAACGATAAAAATCCTAAAGAGTCATTACGTCAACATGCATTGTTTAAATTACCAAAGATATTGCATGAATATGTGGACAAAACCTTTCTTGCTTTTGACAAGATTCCAAATGACAATTACTTATGTCAACCACAGAAGCAGCTTGGGATGAATCCAGAGTATAGGTCATTTGAACAAGATAGTGACGACATATTTGGAGTAGATCTTGGCTTAGATTTTGGAATGGGCTATCATTCCTATTTGAATAGTTCATTTGTAGAAGAGATGGAGAGCATTGGAATGACAACCACCAGTACCACTAGCAGCACATATTCAACAGACGACTATACAGCACTTGAAACTTCACCAGGAGCCAACAGTGACAGGTCTTTGTGGTGTATAGAAATTTCGGAACAGCTATACTATTTAAATTTGCAGCGATTAAGAATGGAGAAGAACCGTTTCCAAGATAGTATCAAGGATGAACTCACAAATGCACAAGAGATCTTCAGATCTGAGTGTTTTAAGATCCCTATAAACTCAAATCACATACAAACCAAAAATGATCATAAAAACACTGATAAATTGGATGAAAACATTCACATTCAAAATAAATTATATTTTTGACACCCTCCAATTCCGCGGTCAAAAAAGAGCCACCTACGGGAATCGAACCCGGGACCTTTCGCTTACTAAGCGAATGCTCTACCAACTAAGCTAAGGGGGCTACCGATAGTATGGGGCTACGTGTGGGAAGTAAATATGTGAGATGTGAGTAAAGAGCCAGGTTTAGTAAAAGATTTAAGTGTTTTGCAGCAAAGAGAGGAGGGGAGGGGGTAAACAAGTGTTAGCGAGGGTGGAGTTTCTTGATGATGGTAGACCTGAGATATTGGGATAATACTGTACTCAGGGATGGCGATGCAGGTTGTGGAGTAATTGGAGTAGGAGTGGCGAGATAGGTCATGTTAATGCGAGGAGTGAATATGAGAGAGAGATGATAGTGTTTTAAAGGTTTTAGTGTTGACAGGGAGGGTTGGGTTCTTTATTAATATTTCGCATTCTAGATAAGATTTCCAATTGGAGATAAGATGATTATCCTCATCCCTCTAGAGATGGCAATGATTAAAAGAGAGGGTGTAAGTTTTGTTGGATGGGTGGTTAATGGCAGTACAGGATGTGGAGGCTTAGTGTTAGAAATTTCAATAGGTTTTAAGGCATAGACCAATTGAAGGGGGGTTGGGGAAATAGGGTTAGGAGACACAGAGAGTCTTGGAGGGAGGGAGGGAGGGTGGGGGGGGGGGTACTTTTGACCCCTCAATCAGTATTTGGAGGGCGGAGTTTCACCGAGAAGATCAAGCTGGAATTTCAGTTACAAGTAGAATTCTGTAAAGTTAATTGGTGTTAGGGTTTTAATTTGTTTGAAGTGATGACATTTGAGTTGCCACCTCTTCCATATGACAAGAAGGCTCTGGAGCCGGTCATTTCATCGGAGACGTTGGAGTACCACCATGGAAAGCACCATGCAGGGTATGTGGCGAAATTGAACTCTTTGATAAAGTCAACAGAGTTCGAGAGTGAGACGGATCTGATGAGGGTGATAATGAGGAGTTCTGGGCCGATTTACAACAATGCGGCTCAGGTTTGGAATCACACGTTTTACTGGAGTTGTTTGAGGACTCCATCGGATTCGAATGCTCCAACTCCAAAGGTCGCAAAGATGCTTGAGGAGTCTTTTGGGAGCTTTGACTCGTTTAAGGAGTCCTTTGCCGCGAATGCAACTGGACATTTCGGTTCAGGCTGGATTTGGTTGGTGATTGATCCAAGTAGTAGTGATGGTCAGAGGCTCAAGATCGTCCAGACGCACGATGGAGATAACCCAGAAAAGCTTGGACTTGGAAGGCCGGTTCTGACTTGTGATGTGTGGGAGCACGCTTATTACATAGACTACAGGAATAACAGAGGCTCATATGTCGACAAGTTCTTTGCAATCATCAACTGGGACTTTGTGGAGTCTAACCTGAGTTGAGTACCTTATCTTTTCTAGAGGTTAAATGCGTTTTAGTTGTGTAAGGGTTTGGCAAGGAGGACATGTATCGTCGTGTAAAGTAGTTTTTAATCCTAATCTAAAGTATCTCAGCTTAGTTTTTGTATATCTAGGTAGAGTCTTTACTTGGTCTATATATTATATGTTTTCACCAGGAGTGTCCCATCACGCGGAGGAGTGGTAATGACAGAGTTCCGGGGTCTCCAAGGCGGTACACCCGAGCTTTTGATAGAATGGAGGCCATGGACTCGCGTCCTCCACTATACAAAGCAATGGAATCCAGTATGATCCGGTATTTAGGTATCCGGATTTATGGGGCCAGAGTACCATGCAATGTAGGTCCAGTCCCTTGGTCCATGCTAGGACTTGCGATTTTCCTAAAAGCCGAGGTAGTCCTTTCTGTCCAAGTTCGGTTTGACGAAGAGATCGTATCTCCAGGTGACGTCGAGGGGGTACTTGGGGTAGATTCTGGTTCCATCTTGGTTGATGGTGGCAATCTGGACCATTCTGGCTCCCTTGCACTCGATATAAAAGGAGTTCTTCATGCAATCCTCGAGCATTCGCTTGGCCTCGTCAAAGCTCATGTCAGGCTTGTACTGATTTCTCAGCAAAGTAATTGCAAGGTATTCTGCCATTCCACTAGCAATAAAGTCCTCGCTAAATCTGGTGCCGAGTGGGTCCACCGAGTATATCTCCTTGGTTGCATCCTTTCGGAGGCCTGCAACTATAATATCGTTGAGCAGTGGGTCCATCTTGTTTCTCTTTTGGTAGTGAACGTTGGAGATATATCCGCTGTACTCCTTGGCTGACTTAAAGTTGCCCTCAAAGAAGTCCTCGGCTGCCTTCTCCTCGACTCTCTCAATCAAATTCTGGAAGTCACTGAACTCCCCTGTGGACACGATCACGGTCGTCTTCCCTTCGTAAAACCTCACCTTCCCGTCCTCATCAATCTGCGTCAGCTTGTCAACCAAAGGTCTCTTGTCCGCATCCACCGAGCTCATATCCTCGTCTCCGCTCCTTAGCTTCTGCTTCTCCTCGTACAAGTCTACCATTCCGGATCCAATCACGTGAAACCTGGAAACGTCCGAATTCATCTTCATGGACCCGTAGCAAATCAGTGGACTTGAAATCAGCATAATACCGTCCCTATACTTGATCCCAACGGCAGAGCCCGAATTCACAATCACTCTAGACGAATTCTTCTTGCTGTCCTGCAGCTTCCCACATGTTACTCCAGAATCCATCCCACCAAAGCATAAAGCCCCTGCTCCACGTTCGCCTCTAGCAAGCTTCAACATTCTATCCTCGCCCCGAAACTCCACGTCTGTTCTTACGCCTGATCAATCCTTTTACTTCGAAATGATAGATTCCACCAAGGGGGGAAACCTAACAAAGTGCCCTGGGCCTCTCTCAATTCTCCAAAACTCGAATTAACTCACTTCCCTCTCCGCTCTCGCAGCAAGAAGTCCCTTGTTTTCTAAGAAGATACACACGACTCTGGCCTTGCCACACAAAACTCCCAAATTATCCTCGCAACTGTCTTCAATCACTTCCTGAAATAAGTAGATTGGTGGGCAAGGGAATTTGGCCGAGGGGGGCGCCCGCAGTTTGGGCGGGCAGCCCCTCCACTGCTAACCAATTATTTGCCTTAATTGGAGTAAATGCGTATTTATTTATGTGCATATATTTATATTATTTAAATTCAAACTCGCTCCTTTTCAATTATTTAATCTGGTTTAAAAATATAAAGTATACTTATTAGCCCCTAGCTTGGCATATTATTTAATTCCAAAGGGGGGGCCCTCCCTCCTTAGCCATTTACGCGCCAAACAACTTTATTATTTGGTCCCCACATATTCAGTTATTTCCAATAAATAAGCCAACATAAAGTAAAATGAGCAATAATATTCAATGCGAAAAATTGCCTCTCGCCACTAAAGTCCACCGAACTCCCAGTATCCAAAACTCCACATCAACGAAGGAAACTACACTGATGGGTGCAATTTCCGCCAGACCCACCACACCTCCAACCTCGTCATGCTCCCAATTTTGTACATGACCAATCTCTATTGTTAAATGACACAAAATTGCATGGGGCAACGTCCACGTCTCCCGGGTGTAAGTTTTGCAGAGAGTTTGGGAGGATGTTAGTTTAGACAGGGTGGGGTGATTCGGGATCATGGTTGAGGTTGTTTGTGGAACATTGTGCTTGTTTTATAGTGAGTGGTTTGGATGAGAGCTGGGTATACATGGATTTTCTTTTTTCCAGTAGTTTCTTCATGTAGTCATTCAGGGGGCTTTTCATGATGGCTCCTTCATCCTTGTCACCATTTCGGAGTGCGATGTGGTTTCTCTCGGTCTCGAAGGCCATTTGTCCGACTAGGTCATCGGGGATAAGGAAGAAGAGTGTTTTAGTTTCGGACGTATCCAGAGTCTTTTCTGGGGGAAGCAGTGAGTATTCTCTGAGACGATCTTGGACCTCTTTCTTAATTTCGTAGAATTCTTGCTGATTCTTGACGTACTTTCTCTCGATGATGAGCTCGTTCTCCAGCGATAGGCTCTTCTTTCCCTTTTTGAGGTTCCAGCCTTTTATGTTAATGTGCTTTGGCTCATCTCCGATGATGTCCAGCTTGCCGGCTTTGAATACGTATCTTTGGAACTCCTTTGGGAATTTGTTGTACTTTCTGATCATGTAGGACGCAGGAATTGCAATCCTTACCAGCTTGTGGGCGTCGTCCAGAGTTTTCTGCTGGGCAATGAAGATCCTTTGAGCTTTCTTCTGATATCTATTGATCTCTTGGGTAATATTGCGGTACTGGGTCAAGATCTGTCCTAGAAGTTTCGAGTTTGACATGATGTACCTGGGAGAGTGGTAGTGCTCTAGCCTTCCAATTCTGGAGAAGATGTTGTACAAATCCCCCATCAGAACCTGGATGGCCTGCATATTTTCGTTTGGAGCGGAGCCTTCATGTTCAGTATACTCCAAGTCCCGCTTCTCCGGATCTTTGCAAAGATACTGGTCAACAATCTTTATCAGCTCGTGGTTCAAGGAGTCCAGTGCATCCTCTGAGAACTTCAAGAACTCAACGGCCTGCTCTCTTTTCAGTATCAGGTATTCCTGGAACTTCTTCATTCTTCGGTAATATCTACGGAGTTTGATGAACTTTCTTGTCCTTATGATATTTTTGATCAGGGATTTGAGCTTAAATTCCCCACCTATCTTGTTTTGCCTCTTAAACACCGAAATGTGGTGAGTGTAGTTGGAGATGGAGTCATCCAAGGCTGTCACAACCTTTTTAACCTCCCCAGATCTCGAGTGGTAGAGAGTTATGGTCAGCAACAGATATCCTGAGAGTATTCTTTTGGCAATCTTCTCCTGCTTTTGTATTTTATGCATTGTAGATGGGTCAATTGAGTCCACCTTGGTTCTTTTGTTCAGCTCTGCTTCAATACTTGTAAGCTGACTGCTGATATGGTTCTCTCGATCCAAGATGAGTCTTTTCTTCTCTTTGAATTCGCGATAGGACTTGTAGTAGTGCCCCAGTTGCTGCAAGACGTATCTGTATTTTTCTCTAAAGAGAGGTGCGAACTGGTCAGCTGAGTCCTCCCCAGCCAATGGCCTCTCCTCTTTCAAGCCAGATCCGTGGCTTAAAATGAGCTTGGACGTATACACAAAGCTTGACAGCGAAAGTATATTCGTAGAGTGCTGCTGGTAGATGAACTCATTCACTTGAGACAGCTCCTCACTCAGCATTCGGATTTCGACGTCCGTTTCCTCTAGTTTGGTTCGAGTTTGCTCAATAAACTCGCTGGAGGCGATTCTGTCCGATCTTTGGTACTCCAGGTTAACTTTGGCGATGAAGTCGTTGAACAGGAACTTGACATCCTCAAATTTTCTGCTGACCGAAACCCTCAAGTAGTCATTGTTCAGCTCCTTTTCTGAGAATTCCTCGAACATGATCAACAACTCCTTCAGTATTTGATCAAACAGAGAGGCTGCATCGTCCTTACTCATGATGGACTCTCTAATATGTCCCTCCAGCGTATTTGTCAGGTCCTCCAGGTAGTGTCTTAGCACCTCGAAGCTCTTGGATGAGCTAGTTCTTTCGATCTTGTCCAGACTCTGGAGAACCTCCGCGGAAAATTCATTGTATCTAGCAACATTGTCCGCTATTGTCTTGGACTGATCACTGTCCGTCTCGTTGCTCTCCGCGCTGTCAGAGCTTAATTCAAGCTGTTGAATTAGCTCAGATATTGGTGAGTGGCTCCCTGGCTCCCGGGAGCTTTCTTCAGAATTTGGAAATATTAGAGCTATTAAATGAGATATGATGCTTTCGGATCTCGCAACGGGGCTCCTGACTTGGCCAGACTGAATAAGATCCTTATTTTCTTTCGGCTGCAACGATTGAGCTTGACCCAGAAAGAATCCCAGACATCTTTGGTTTATCCTGGAGTAGACGAAGAGCGCACTTTCATCTCCTTCATTGTAGACTTGGTAGTATTCCGTGAGGCATTTCAAAGTGTTCAGACCTAAAAAGATCCGATGGTTTTCACCGAAAGTCAGATTCCTGGCTATCAAGTCGATTTCACTGCTCTCTGTATTCGCATGCTCGTATAATGACTGTATTTTCTGCTGGTTTTCATTGTACACATCCTCATAGTCTGTAATGTCTTTGATCTTCTCATTGTTTTTAACCAGCAAGTCGTCTCTGCTCAAGTACTTTAAGCTCATCCAGAGTGAGTCCATTTTCGACCTAATTTGATTCAATTCGCTGAAGACTCCATTCGTCTCCTCGATTCTCTCGTGGACCTTTTCGGCGATATCAACAAGAGTGGCGTTCTCCAAGTCTTTATTCACTCTTCTAAGCAATTTGGAAATTGGACCACGGAGAATATTCAATATGGAGGGGATGAACTCCAGCCTCCAGCTAATCAAGCTATCACTAATCTCAATTTCTTCCATGTTGAGCGCCTTGATTCTGACCTCCTTGATCAGAGTCTTGTTCTCTCCATCCGCTGGAGCAGATCCGTTCCCCAGCTTGCCATACTCGAGCAAAATGGTATTAGTCAGTATAGAGTTTATGAGCTCCAGCCGGCTCAAGATATCGTTTCCAGAAGTCACCTGGCTCTTACTCCCGTCAGCAAGCGGCTTAAACTGATCCTTAATGAGCACTTGGAGCTCGCTCAAGACGTACGTCCAGCCGTTCAAGAGGATGTCAACAGCAACCTGATTTTTTGAGATGACCTGCTCCAAGTTGTAGATCTGATGGCTCCTCTCCCTGTACACATTCAGCAGCTGGCAGGCTTTCAAGTATTTTTCAGTGTCACTGCTTAAATCAACAATTGACTGAGCAAGCCGTTCTATCGGCTGTCTGAAATGACGCACAATTTCTTGTGGCACATTCTCGGCGATTCCGCGACTGACCGACAGCTCCTTTCCGAGGAGCTCCCTGCCAAATTCAAGATTCCTACTCAGCTTGGAGAGCTCCACAATGCCTTTCCCCCCGAGTACCTGCTGAATTTGATCTTCTTTGCTCAAAACCTGAAGCTGGTCCATCGAGTTGACCAGATTTTTGAATTTGGCCTCCAGATCTGACTCCTCCGACCTGTAATTTGCCAGGACCTCTTCAAATCCACGTATTACCAAGTCATACTCCTCAGGCTTCTCCAAAACTACGTTGTCATACACCTTCTTGTATTCTCTCTCCTCCTCCTGACTCCAGGAGCTCCAGTTAATGGCTGGAAACTCCACCTGCTCAAAGCTCTGCTTCCTCAAAGGCTGTAGAATGCCATCTACGCCTTCGCTGCTCGCCAGCAATGCTTGCCTCAAAAGCAGCGAAAAAAGCCACCAGGCAAACTTTAACATGCTCAATAACTTAACTCTCCAATCCGTAAGTACCTATTCCATCGAAACCTCCCTTAAACCCTCCGCAAAACCAAGCAAACGTCACTTTCTCGCTAGGTCTGACAGGCACAAAGCCTTATTAAATTTCCCCACACTACTTGCCAGCTTTTACCCAATCTCTCGGACCTGTTACCAGCTAACCGAACCCCGACCTAACAAGGGCCCCTGTATCCCCTTCTCCTGCTAATGTCGCACTAATTACAATTCTTTTTATTATTACTATCGTCTATTCCTACTCTGGATCTTTAATTTTCCATTTATGCCCAAAGATCTCTCCTCTAATTGTCCCGCTGAAAAAAATTCATCACTGCCTGATTTATTCCCAGCTTGCAGATTTGCACGCATGCATGCAAATCTGCAAGTAAAAAAGACACAACACCGGTATACAGATCCTCTCCGGCCAAAAACACCTCTCAAACACAAACCATTACACGTAAATCTCTTCATTTAATATTTTCTAAACTAACTTTCATGTGGACAGAATTTAGAAATATATTCAAAACACTCAGGAGGGGGGGATATGTGGGAGTAAAAAAGCACAACAGAGAGGGCCGTCAGAATGCTTCACCAAGTAGATAAATAAGCACTCTTGTCTATGCAGGGACAGTGTTTGGGTGGGGTTATGACCCGTTTTTGTACATTTCGTCGATGATTCCCTCGTAATACCTGATGGCTTTGTGTCGGACGACCTTGAATGTTGGGGTGAGAAGTTCGTTTTCAACAGAAAAGGGGGTTGAGATGCATCTAAAGGCTTTGATCCTCTCATATCCGGGGATCTTGTGCTGGGTTTCCGCCTTTTCGAGATCCGTCCTGATCTTATCAATGATTTTGGGGTGCGTAACGGTATCTTTGAACTTTAGATTCTCACCCAGACGGTTGGACTTCACATAGTTCATGGTGAACTCCTCATCAAGGACAAAGATTGCGACTAGGAAGCTCTCGGTGGACCTTCCAATGACGAGAGCTTGGGAAACTAGCTCGCAGCAAATCACAAATATATTCTCGAGCTTTTCGGGAGCAACGTATTCTCCTTGGGAGAGCTTGAAGATGTTCTTTCTCCTGTCAACGATTCGGACCGAGCCGTTTGGAAGCAGCTGGCAAATGTCACCCGTTTTGATCCAGCCCTCCTTTTCGCACAGGACGGCCTTGGTCTCCTCCTCGTTCCTAAAGTACCCGCTAAAGGATGCGGGCCCCCTGACGACCAGTTCGCCAATCGGCGGATCGCTTTTCACACTATAGTCCATCTCAGGAATGGAGACAAGCTTGAACTCGTAGCATCCCGCAGGCCCCCCGATGGTGCCTTTGGAGTTGTCGTGAATCTCGGACATAAAGGCAGCCAGGAGCTCGGTCATGCCGTACCCCTCGAAGCAGTAGGCGCACGAGAGACACCTTATTCTCGACAAAACGGTTTCGTCCAGTGGGGCAGCTCCGCTCAGAATCGACTTCACGCTGCCTCCAAAGATTTCCTTGGTTTTGTTGAAGACTATGGTGTCCCAAAGGAGGTGGAACGGCGAGTTCTTCTTTTGCTTTTGCTCGAGGGCAAAGTGGAAGAGCATTTGGAGGGGCTTTGGCTTTTGTTCGACATTCATCATAATCTTGTCATGTATTCTGTTCAAAACCCTCGGGACTGTGATTAAGATGGTCGGCTTGAACAGCTGGATGTCCTCAACAATTCTCTGTATATCTCCTGTGTAAAACCCTACCTTGCCTCCCAAGTAGGTGATGACGACGTGAACTATCCTCTCAAATATGTGCGCAAGTGGGAGAAAACTAATGTGCCTATCGTGGCTCCCAATCTTGGTCCCTTCGCGGCCCAGCTGGCCGTAGACAAAGCCAGCTGCACAGGAAATCCACGCTCTGTGCGTCAGAATGGCCCCCTTGGGGTTTCCTGTTGTCCCTGAGGTGTAGTGAATGGAGTGGATTGAGTCCAGATTGCCGGGAGAGATCTCTCTAGGGTTGCTCTTGCCGATCTGGATGAGCTCGTCGAAGTCCATAATTGTCACATTTTCTTTCACGTATTCGCTGACGCCTTCCTGGACCGATTTGGACTCATTGTCCATCAAAATCAGGAATTTCACACTCTTCATGGACTCCAGCAGAGGGAGTAGCTTCTTGCAGCACGCAGCCGAGCAAAAAATGGTCTTTGGCAGCGTCGAGTTCAGAATGTAAGTCAGACCATTGTTCCCCAACACATCATAGAGCGGGACCGTCGAAATGCCAAAGGCATTGCATGCATGCTCCGTGATGGACCAGTTCAAGCAGTTCTTGGAAAACAACGCAACACACTTGAGCTTAGTGTTGCAGTCTTCAAAGTGACGCTCCTCTACTCCTCCAATGTGGAGCAGCCCGCTTCCCAGCTCCTTGGCCTTTCTTATTACGTACGAGTACCTGACATACTTGAATTCGCTAAAGCTTCCATCCTCCAAGGGCGTCCTGACGCCGATAAAGTCTCCGTTGTTGCTCACTTCCTTCCCGTGGAGAAGAATCTCCCAGCAATTCTCTAACTTTTCATTAAAGTTTGAAATTAGCCCCGACCTCAAGGTCTCCTTGCATCTCCTGATCTCGGTTGACCTCTCGCTGCCTGCGCCTTCTATAGGACACGAGTAAATGAAATCCTCTTGATAACTAAGGATAGATGAAGTCGCGTTTCCCATGATGATTTCTCCTGCTTTGTAAAGCTTCTAGCTTATTATTGTACTTGACTACTTGTACAATATCCACTGCCCAAGAACACTCTGATCCAGAATGTACCCTCCGGGCAAGTCCTGAACTCCGATCTGCGTCCTCCTCGGTCTGTAATAAACCTGCTACAGCGATTGGGGTTCGGCTGCGAGAAGCTGGTTGATTGTAATTACCGGGCCAATACTGGGTTTTGAGAAACCTTACCGAACTGGGCCTAATATAAATTCCCCAGAAGCTTTGCCTGCCGCTTTAACTTTTATGGAAATACTAAATCCTATATGTCCACTTGTAACCCTGAGTCTAATTAAGCTTCAAATTTGAAGAAAAATTATATCCTGCTTGGTACCTCATTACGCATTCACAATTTAATATTACTAGGTCCATACTTTGTTTAAATTGTAAATTACTTGGCGCCAAACATGTGGGAAGCCAGACAAAATTAAGCTTATGCGTATGTAGCTTACTAAATGTGGGATAAGAAAATAACCTCAGCAGATTTCTCCGACATAGCTTTATCTGGAGAGAGGTACTTGTCCAGACGGTGACTATGACGTTGCTCAGGCTACGCGCAAACACCGTCTTTATAATTTTTCTCGATCGGATTCGTTCTGCTTTTTTTTTGTGTCCTAGTTTGCTCAAGCTAATATAGTTTGTCATTTGACATACTCACACACCGGTATAGGAAAAAAATACGCAGATAGGAATTTCAGACATTTTCGAGGTCTAGCTCTTAGAGGGAGTCATTCTACTGGGGCGGTGCGCTCAGTAGGACACATGAGTCGTGATTCCCTCTAGAACTCACTCGGGAGCTTCCGCCGAATCGTCTCTCAAGCCCCCTTTTGTGATTTCCACATCCCAACCCCATTTTACTTGCAGTTTCATGCATGCAGACTGATAATACAAATTCAGTGTGCCGCCTTTTTTTGGCGGGCTGCGCTTTGTGAGTGACTGCATAGGCCTGCATTAATTAAAAGTCACAAGAGAAGGGAAGAGAGGCAGTAGATTCGGCGGAATGGTGCTATGAGTACTATGAGTTCCGGGAATCTGCGTCATCCGTTAGTTTTGCATCTTTTCGAGTCGATTGGTGGCCGGTGAGGCCCGGATGGCACGATGCTTGTATTGTGCTCCAATGGGGATATATGCGTAGAGACTGACTTATCTTCGGGGGAGAGGTGGCCAGGGATGAAAGGGGCCCTTTCCTTTTGCAGACAGCCGGGCGAGGTTGCTCTGGTGCATTTCAGGGAGATGGACCAGAGCAAATTCATCGGAAGGGTAAGAAAGTCAGATTTGAGGGGCCGGGGAATAGTGGTAGCGGTGGATGGGAGTATTTACGCATCCGAGTATGCAGCTGGCGAGTTTTCCAGGGAGTGCTTCTTAGGGAGGTGTGCAGTTCCATTGGTGGATGAAAGTTTCATCTGGCCCAACAATTTGGGGTGTGCTGGCCGGGATTTAAGTCCTGTCGCAGCACCTGCAACTTCGAGCCTGCTGGGATGCTGGGATTCGGATCTGGAGTTTGAGGCCTTCCGGAGCGCCCGGGTAGGTGGGGAGGAGAGTGCAGATGCCCTGCTAAGGGATTTGTTGAGGAGCTGGGGGTTAGAGGAATATTTGGAGGTGTTGCAGATGAGATTATCCCTCCAGGACCTCTTGGTGTCCTCCAGCCTCCTGTCAATGGAAGGTATTAGAGAGACGCTTGGAATTAGCAAAGTTGGCCATAGGATAAAGCTGGCTAACTGCATTAAGCAGTTTCGTCTAGTATTTGGATCTTGGTTCCTTCCAAAAAGATGCATTCGGCGCCCGAGTGGGTCGGAGCCCTCTTCGTCCAGTCTAGATCTCCGGATGTTTATATCAAGGCCTTTAAACCTATGCAGCTATTCTGGAATTAACATCCCATTTGAGCAGTTAGTCTTCCTCCATAGATTAGATAGGACGGGCTTTCCATGCAGATGCAGCCATAGAGGTAAGTCTTTCTCTGAATCAAAGAGTTTGCAAAACCAGCTCATGACCCACAAACCGCTGGCCATCCCAGCTCTATTTGGTAGTTCTTGTTATCTTGGAAAGTGGCTGGGCAAGGACGTCCTTATTAAGGTATTTAAGGGGAACATATTACAAGCCAAGCTCTGGGAGGGCACTTGCAGGCTAATTTGGTCTCTTAGGCATCCTTGCTTAGTATTGACTCTGGGATTTTGTCATTATTTTCCGGACATCCACTGTATTGTTACTGAATACATACATAGCGGGTCGCTTCAGAAGCTTCTATATAGGGGATCTTGTATTTGCATGCAGAGCCGCAGTCCGGAGCCCCTGGAAGTGAAGTCTCCATCCTATAATTTAGCGAATATGGCTCATGTTAGGGCAGATACGGGGGGTAATGGGGAGGTACTGACGGATCACAGACACAGACAGTTTGGTTCTAACTCAGGTCTAAGCACCGATTTAGACAATCGAGCGGGGATGAACGTTGGTTTGGAGGAGAACCTCTCAGATTTGGCGGATCTCATAGATGCTAGCTCGGGGGGCCAGGACTCATTTTCTTGGCCCCAAATACCCGAGTATGATAATTCTTTTGGCATCCATACCCACAATGCGATTAAGATAGCTAAGGGAGTAGTAGCGGGGTGCTTGTATCTCAAGCAGAGGGGGCTGTTCCACCTCAATCTGAAGCCCTCCAACATTCTAGTGGAGGAGGATTTGTCAGTCAAGCTTGCGGACTTTGGCCACTATCTACTTGAGGCTTCTTTTTATCCTCCGGGAGAGAATGGCCTGGACACGACCTTCAGCAAGTGCAATCCTGTTGATGGCGAGAAAAGCCTGGAGTCATTAGTGACGGAGTACGGGGTTTTGAGCGACGTTCCGGAGTCACCAAGGCGGACAAATGAAAGAGTGTTAAACTATCTGCCTCCGGAGATCCTCCAATCCAATTCTCCCCTTTTGGAGCCGGCTAAGCTTTGGCTTGAAAATAAGCTGGAGCAGTGCCAATCAATAGATTCTTACGCGATTGGGGCTGTCATTTGGGAGATGATTAATGGTCAGCCCCCTTTTGCTGGACTAGGGAATCTCCAAATCCAAGCCTTTGTGGGATATTTTGGAGCAACACTAGACCTTAGGCCTTCCAAAGATCCCCTGCAGCTCAGCAATGTATCACTAATTCAAGGCCTTATTTCTAAATGCTGTGGGCTTACCCGTTCGCTTCACAGCAACTACTCCAGAGGCCTCGATGAGGCATCCCCAAGACCCCCAATCACATCCCTTCCTTCCCCTCCAAATCATCCTCAGAGCTCCTTTTCATTCTCCTCCTCATCTTCGTATTCCGGACTCATTCCTGCAAACAGCTCACTGCAAACAAACAAGAGGGAGATTGGGGACTCAGATCTTAGGAGGATCCCTTTGACCCAAATCATGAAAGAGCTCAAGGCAATCGAAGTGATGGTAAGTTAGCCAAACACGGTGGGCAAAGTCCAGCAGAAAGAATGGACACCGGACCCCCTCCCCTCCAACCAAAAACCGACCCCCACCTCAGGCCACGACATCCGTGGAAGACTCTCTCACAAGATTCATGACAGGAGAATAGCAAGCAGACCCAGACATTGACAAACGTAGCCTTAATAACCGCTGAAGCAACTAGCACAGCTAATATAACTAGTAATAACTAAGTGTGGCGTCTAGTGACGCCTGGTATAGTAGCCTTTGATAATACTTAATCCCGACGATACTTAAATCCTATAACATCACTTGAATTAGAATCTCCAAATTAAGCCCTTGAATCACTTCTAGTATAACGGCACCGATAGATGAGCTCCAATAGACCGAGCGGAAACTCAACATACCCAGAAATCTCTCAATTGTGACCAAGACCGAAGGACGGGCTCCGACAAACATCCCAAGATGTGAGGGGCATCCAACGTAGCCCATACAAGACGATCAGAGAGAACCGTGGATTTACTTTTGTCCACCAGTGAACTTGGTAACAGCCTTAGTACCCTCCGAAACTGCATGCTTTGCGAGCTCGCCTGGCAAGACAAGTCTGACAGCTGTTTGGATCTCCCTGGATGCGATAGTATCTTTCTTGGTGGTTTGACAGAGCTGAGCTGCCTGCTGGGCAATCTTCTCGAAAGTATCAGAGATATAGCTGTTCATGATCATCATGGACTTCTTGCTGATTCCAGTCTCTGGGTGGACCTGCTTCAATACCTTGTAGATGTATGTGGAGTAGCTCTCCTTCTTCTTCTTGTGGATCTTCTTTGGAGCTGCACCTTTGGTGTTCTTTGAGGACATTTTTGGGGCCATTTTTATACTATTTGTGCGTTGTTTTCCTAATTCTTGTAGAACCGCGGACTGTGATTATCCCTTTTTTTTCCAAACATGAAATTGTAGAGAAATCCACTTAATATCCACACCTTGCTCTTTCCTTCTATTTTACTATTTATTCTTCCTTTAAACAACAGGAGACACATACATACACCCCACAGTCGCCAATGCCCAGCGGGGAGCCCGCCCAAACTTGTTCAACTGTATGGAAAGTAGAGGGGGCGCATAGGAGTGAGCAAATATTGGAGAGCGGAGTGGTTCTTGTGGTCAACATGCGTCGTGTTGTTCGCCCTTTGGTGCTTATTTTTGTTGTTTTCTGTAGTTGTAGTTAGAGTGGCTCTTCTTGTTTTTGCGAGTTCCAAAGGCTTGGGCTGTGAACGGTTTAGCCTTGCACATCCTGGCTAGAGATCGGCGTCCGTCTTGTTGGTGGAGTGTCCGGGGGCGACGGCGACGGGTGGGTTGTGCTGGCTCGCACTGATAAATGGGTTCTGTGGAGGTCAGTGGGAGGCCCAAAACCGAGACATTTCCGGCCGTTGCACGCCTCTTTGATAGTTTTATCGGGTTGGGGTTGCTGTAGGTTCACCAAGATCGTTTGCTACTGAGAGGGGTCGCACTGGCAACGGGTCAGTTGGAAGTTGCGGACCGGGAGGGCCACTTGATTGGGCCAGACGGGGGGAGTCGGCCGGGCCGCTGCGAGTCGGAGTCGCAGCTCGGAGCTTTTTTCCCCTGATGGCGCACCTAGGGCTGGGGGACTACGGGGTTAGACATGGGTGGCATTTGCAAAGCGGCGTTTGGCTCAGGGATGCAGGGTAGGGGGCAGACAACGGTGCTTAGTCGGTCGGCAAGGTTTTGACAGGGTCAATGGAAGGACTTTGCGTACTGATAAATGCAATAAAAATGGGGGGAAATATCCCAGAGCTGAGGAGCAGTCTAGGGGAGGATTTGCCGGCCTAGAGCAGTACTTGCAGAAATGTCGCTAAATATTAAATGCATTTAATTGACAAATTGCATGCGCATGTGGCGCCCAAACATGCATAGGCGGCGCGCGGATACGTATAGATAGACGATTACATGAAATGTTTAGAGATAAAATATACAGTACAGTATAAAATTAGAATAGACAACATGTAAAAAGTAAGATGAATCTTTTTACGATACGTATTGTGCGCATTAAAAATCCAAAGTATAATTTTATTTTCCTGCGTGCGTATACATATCTTTAAATAGTTGGATAAAGAAAGATAATCAGAAGCGTACGGCAAGAAATTAGTAAATAGAAAGAGCACTTTTTGTATTTTATATATAACTTCATTATATATAAATTCTTTTCATTGTTTTCTGGTAGATTGAAGAACAAAAAAAAAGATGAGTGAAGAAGAAACACAAGCATTGGTTATTGACAACGGTTCTGGTATGGTTAAGGCTGGTGTAGCTGGTGACGACGCTCCAAGATGCGTTTTCCCATCAATCGTTGGTCGTCCAAAGATGCCAGGAGTTATGGTTGGTATGGACCAGAAGGACTGCTATGTCGGTGATGAGGCTCAGTCCAAGAGAGGTATTTTGACTTTGAAATACCCAATTGAGCATGGTATCGTTACAAACTGGGAAGATATGGAGAAGATTTGGCATCACACCTTCTATAATGAGTTGCGTGTTGCCCCAGAGGAACACCCAGTATTGTTGACAGAGGCTCCAATGAACCCAAAAGTTAACCGTGAAAGAATGACTCAGATCATGTTTGAGACCTTCAACGTGCCAGCCATGTATGTTAACATCCAGGCAGTCTTATCTCTGTACGCCTCCGGTCGTACAACTGGTATTGTTTTGGATAGTGGTGATGGTGTATCACACACTGTTCCAATTTATGAAGGTTATGCTCTTCCACATGCTATCATGAGATTGGACTTGGCTGGACGTGACTTGACTGACTTCTTGATGAAGATTCTCCATGACCGTGGCTACAGCTTCACAACAACAGCTGAGAGAGAAATCGTGAGAGACATCAAGGAGAAGCTGTGCTACATAGCTCTTGATTACGAGGAGGAGATGAAGAAGTCTCAGGAGTCTTCGGAATTAGAAAAGACCTACGAGTTGCCAGACGGTCATGTGATTACTGTTGGTAGCGAGAGATTCAGATGTCCAGAGGCATTGTTCCAGCCAAATCTCTTGGGTAAGGAAGCCGTTGGTATTGGTGAGACTACTTTCCAGTCCATTATGAAGTGTGATCTTGATATCCGTAAGGATTTGTATGCCAACATCGTATTGTCTGGTGGTACAACTATGTACCCAGGTATTGGTGAGAGAATGACAAAGGAACTCACTTCTTTGGCTCCATCTACCATGAAGATCAAGGTTGTTGCTCCACCTGAGCGTAAATACTCCGTATGGATTGGTGGTTCCATCTTGTCTTCCCTGTCTACCTTCCAGCAGATGTGGATCACAAAGGAGGAGTACGACGAGTCTGGTCCATCAATTGTACACAGAAAGTGCTTCTAAATCAGTTAATTGACGTTGTTATCCAATCATTCCTAACAACTCTAATTTTCTTACGTACAAATATTGCAATTCTACTAGAGACGAATTACACAAGTTACTACTTCTTAGTCGATTTCTTCTATCAAAGATGATAGGTGTTTCAGTTTCTCTTTTTACTTGAGATGGCAAATTGTCAAATCAATGTTATAGCTCTTGGGATCTGGAGAAAGAAAAAAAAAAGGGTTCTGTCTCGATCATTATTCGACCATAACTAGTATTATTGATAGAGCATAAGATTAGCGTCCAAATAGTTGATAAGTATTGTGTAGTTCTACTAGGCTGTCCTTGGTTTCTCTTCTCCCTCTGACATATATGCGTATCTACATTGTTTGGTTTACTCAGGATCGGGGACTCCTGGGGGCTGAATTTTAGCAGGAGGGATTTCGGACGGCTCTTGGTGGTTGACAAAGTTCCAATCAACTATGTGAGATTTGTCTGCAGGGCTTTAGTACTAGACATTTTAATGGTGTTTGGGCTAAAAAAAGAGGCCCTGCTTTTATGGGCAAAAAAAAGCTCCAAGTCCGGGAATTGAACCCGGGTCATCCGCGTGACAGGCGGATATACTAACCACTATACTAACTCGGAATTCACATTTGTTCCCTAAGGTGTAATAGTTATATACTGAGAGATTAGGGCAGATGGTACTGATTTGAGTGGCGGCCCTTTCCTCAGAGGAGATGGTAAGCTGGGTGGGAATAAGCCAGTTTGATGGAGAATATAGGGTGGAGAGGGCGCCTTGTGTTAATTAAAGTTCAGGGGTTGTTTAATGTGTTATTAATACATTGTTGCTCTTTTCTCTCTTTTTTTTTTAATTATTTCCTCTGTAGCTATTTTCATTTCGACTCTTGTTTGCTGTTGTCTCACAGTAGTGAGACCATCCGACATTTCCACAGGTATCCAACCAGAAGATTGGTTGGGTGCTTGTATGGTCTTCAGACTCGACAGCAGCCACAAGTTTTGAATTTCCTCCCGATTGACAAGCACGAGCAGACAAACGGTTGGTTTGAGAAACTTTGACTCGAGTCTTGTTCTTGCTCTGTTACGGACTGTGGAGTCATCAGGACCTGGCTTAAGACCACCACTCTGGGGACCTTGGTGTTGGTGGATGTGACGACGTATTTCAAGATAGGGGGGAGGGATAGCTGCGATTTGGGTTTACTATGTCTCTAGCTTGTACTGTTTCTAGTAGTTATCATGGTTTCACATTGGAATTACATAGCATATCTTAGTTTGTCCGTACTGTTTGAGGGTTTCTTGGATTTAGATAAAGGGGATAAAAGGTGGAGGGTTGAGGATTTAAGAGATTTATATTTAGATAAGGGGGATAAAAGGTTGAGGGTTTTAGGGCCTTGGATTTAGATAAAGGGGATAAAATGGATAAAAGATTGAGGGTTTCAGAGTCTTGGATTTAGATTTAGTCAGGGATAAAGAGTCACCGATTCTCCCTGTATGAGAGCCTGGCTGTATTACTTACCATATTGCATGCCGCCACATTTGCATTCTAGCAATATTATGCATGCAGTTTAGGGCGGGCTAAAAAGTTGGACTAGTTTCAGGTTATTTGGATTTGGCGGGAAAATTTGGTGTGTGCAAGGAATATGAAATATTCACATTGATATTAGGTGGAGTTAGAGTATTGGGCTGGGTGGTTGTTATTAAAATAATATTTTTTTTGTGTGGATTCAGGTTTTTTTGTAGCTTGGTAGTTTCAGCATCGTTTGGTGATCTGTCGGGTGGTTTTAGGGTCTTCAGAGAGGGAGGGTGTCCAGGAGTAGTTGGCAGGGGGTGGGGGAGCGGGTAGGAAGTGAGGCTAGGTTAGGGCTAGTTGGGGAGGGGAAATTTTTTTTTTTCTAAGTGTGAGAATAGCAGAAAGTTAGCAGGGCCTACATGTGCGTAATTTTTAAAATTAAATTTTAGAATATTGTCTAGTTCCAGGAACCCAATCATTTTTTAAAAATCCGAATAAGGACTTGTTTAAATTTTTTAATAAAAATTGGTTTCGAGCAACAGAAAGTGTGCAAATCAAAAAAATAAGCAAATCTTCGCTCGAGCTTAGGCGGAGAGGGTCAGAAATATCAATAAAGTTTGTTTACTGCCGAGTTTAAAGTTTTTAAAGTTTGTGTAGAGTTTTTATTTTCATTAATAGTTTAAAGGTAATTTGTAGGCAAGAGCAGATTCCAGTCTTTATCAAGTTTGGGCGAGGGATCAGAGTGAGCTGGTCTAATTGCAACACATACCTGGACAGTAGAGGGGTTTGGGTGTATCCGTGTCCGACAGATCGAGGGAGTCAGCACTTAATCCGCTTCCAGCAAGAGTACTTTTGGAGCATCGGGGTAAATTTCGGGATTAATGCACATCTTCTAACAAAAAGTTATATGTTGAAGTGTATTCTTATATGCCATATCCCCATCTTCTGAGAGGCAGGCCGGAGTGAAGCAGTACTTGTCAGCTGGTTATTGCCGAGAGAGCCGTTGAGAAATATACATATTAATGTATATTTTAGTCGAAAGTATTGGCGTATATGCATGCATTGTGCTATAGGCACTTATATTAATATCAGTCATTTCGAGCAGAGCCGAGGGTTCAGTTCCGAGGTCCTTTTTTTGCCTAGTTTTCTGGTCTAGAATTGCTGAGGGAGTCGCAGCAGAGCCTGAATAGGGAGGTTAGAGGCCCCTGGCTTTTTTCCATCTTCGGCAGCCTAGAGCTTGCTTTGAGTGTATAGTTGTCGCTCAGGGTGGCTGTGCTCCATTCTCGAATTCGCGTGGAAAGGGGGGGGACTCCGAGGAGAAATTACAAAATAAGAGATTGGGAAAAAGCTATACAAGAGGCAACATTTCAATTTTCAGGAATTAATTGGTAAAGGGTGAGCTGGTTTGATTTTTCAAGCTTAGGATTTGTGAATTTGCGTTTTGGTGGAGCAAGGAGCAAGAGGACAGACAAGAGGAGTTGTTTCCCCTTTTCTTTTACTCTCAATTTCAGTCTCTCCACAAGTCAGCATCGTGTTGTTGGGAGTCCTTTTAATTCAGTTCAAATTCATTTTATAATTCAATTCAGATTGGACGTATATAAAGGCGTGGCTGACTTAATCATATGTGCTGCGGATAGATCAAGGGAGGTCAGCATTTTGTTTTTGTGTGGATTTGGATTTTTTTAATATTTATATATTTTTTAAGACTTTATCAGTGGCTTATTGTACATTAAGGGAGACGGTCCGAGCAGTTTGAGGATTGGAGGGAACCGTTAGCTGGAATTCAGGATTAATTCGAGTGCAGTTGGAGCAGAGCAGGGACGGGAGGGGACGAGGAGTCCTTTTTCTGTGAAGAGTGGGAGTAGTAGCAGTCGGTTGAAGATTCCCCAGAGCTAGGGGCAGCAAAGGTAGAGAAAGGAGCAGCAGGAGCGGACGGAGCTGCAGGTCTAGAGGATATCTGGAGAGCAGAGTCCCCAGATTGTCTTGCTGGCGGCCAGGGTTGGCATACTGGAGGGTTTAGGGCGTAATTCAGAGCAGGAGTTGCGACAGGGATCACGGCATAGAAAGTCAGCTTAGCTTGTTTCAGCTGGGTCGCCGGAGTCCGGTAATTAGCAGCTTGCGTGTTGGACAAGCACAGACAGGAGGCCTCTTTGCAGCTTTATGCACGTGCAAGGCAGGGCCACAGGTTTGGTGAGAAGCGTGAGTACGAAGGTAGAGACAGGTTGCATCCTCAGATTGAGCTTGCTGAAGAGAAGATAAGCAGAGATAAATACTCTTACGTTAGGGGAGCGGTACGATGAGTGATAGGGGGGAGCTGGAGCTGGATAAAAATGTGAACAGAATGCGGTTGGGACTGGAGGAGGCTCTTGACATTTTGACGAGCCATGAGAGCGAGGAGGCGAGGAACTTGGAGGGCGAGTACTGCATTCTGGACTCTTATCCGCTGGGCATGAATCTAATAAGGTGCGAGAGCGAGAGGGAGAAGCTGGGGCTGATAGGCCAGCTGAAGGAGTTTTCCAGAATGGTGAAGGGGAGCTACTGGATGGTCCTGGAGGATAACAAGGACCCGCGGAACTTGTGCATGCTGGAGTTCTTCAATTACAACGATGGCGTTTTCAGGAGCAGGACGGCTGAGATAATTGGGGACCGGGCCGAGAGGGACATCATACAAAACTACTTCTCCCACTCGAGCTCGATTTTGAATACAAGCAAGTGTGAGGATGGCGGGGACAGGTGGCTGATGACCACCTTGAGGAGGAGGCGAGATGTTGAGAGTTCGCGGAATAACCTGGGGCTGGCCTTTTGCAACACGTTTCTGCGCGAGAATAACGAGAGGCTTACAAGCTTTGACCTCTCCTCCCTGACATTTATGGTGAAGTTTAGCGAGGTCAGCGACATTTCGGAGCTGATAAGAGGCGTAGAGGCCTTGTATGGGGATTACTGGCTGAACAAGATGGACGAGTCATTTCTGGCGGTCTTTGGCTTCAACATCGAGGGCAGGCCGGGGAGTCCAGGGAGTCCCACAGGGCTCGGAGGCGGGCCGGAGAGAGAGCCCTTCTCCAAGCTCAAAAAGGACGCATACATGATCCACATATTTACAGGAGCAACGGACTACGCCATGGTGACGAGCACCTACAATTGGACCAGCTACGTTTCGTCCCTGAAGGGGTTGGCCAGGGGAGACGCGAGTGCCGAGTTTATAACTCAGAGGCTGATTTACAACTCACTGGAGAGTCTTGGTAATTTAGGCTTGTTCAGGATGGCGGGTCCGGAGAGGGTTTTGGGGATGAAGGAGGGCGTAACCGGCGGGGGAGGCCTGGACGGCAAGTCAGTCCCAACCTCCGCGACGAATAGCTTTTCTACGGACTCTTGCAGGCTGGTTGACCAGAGCAATGGGTTTTCATCGACGGATCTGGATTCAGTGACAACTTCGATAAATTCGAGCACAGAGAATCTGGTAGTAACCAAGAAATGCTCAGGGCTGGAGAAGAGCCACAGGTCCGAGAGCAAGGAGCTCAGGGCCTTTGGGGGCGAGGAGGCGCAGGAGCTGGCAGAGGACCCGCTTCTGGTCTCTGGACTGTCGAATCTGGGGTACTGGGAGTCCGCGGTGGTTGATTTATCGGACAGCCTTGCGATATCTAGCCTCAGAAAGAAGAGCTCGGGGTCAGCGGGGGGCGAGCATAAGGGGCACGCCGAGAAGGCCCTTGACTTCCAGGACCCTCCGGGCGTGCAGGAGCCCGTGAAGGAGGAGGAGTTCTATGAGTGCAGGGAGATGAAGTTCGAAATTCGGGCCTTGAAGGCAAGGCTGGCAAGGTCAGTGTGGGGTGGCGCCACATGCACGGACAGAAGTTGCATGCAGTGTTTTGCAGTTTCGGATGTGCATGCAGAGAGTGATAGTGGATGGTGTAAAAATGGGTTTACCAGGTTTTGCGAGATTTACAAGAGCATGGGAGTGGTGGAGCTAACCAAGAGGTCCGAGCTGGGGAGCGGTGGGAGGGCCTGGCTGATTAGGGAGTTTATAGGGGACGAGCTTTCGGATCAGGTGTTTTGCTATGGGCAGAAGCGGAGGAGGCGGAGCATAAAGGAAGGCATTCGGGCCCTGAACGTTTTCTTGGTCGGGGATTTCAACAGTTGGAACAAGACCTCCCACCCGATGCGGCTCGAGACTGAGAGTATTTGCTTAATGAACCAGGACTTGTACGAGGGCTACCCCCCAATTCCCCACTTCATGAAGAATAGGCTCTACTCCATAGTCTTGGATGAGAGCAAGCTAGAGGGGTTCCTGGGCCGCAATCCTGAGGCGAGGTCCGTTTCGTTCAAGATTCGGATCGTTACTTCGAACGCGGACACTTGCCACGGCCAGCCAGTGGAGGAGACTAATGGCTTGGGCGCTTCTTCTCCAGAGGAGCTGGAGACCTACAGATTGCTCTCTTATTCCAGGTCTTTGTCGACCTCGGGAATTAGGGATGGCGCCGAGAATGCTCTCATGAACTGCAACTTCTTCCTCAAGGACCGAGCGGGGTTCCAGGACTTGGGAGAGAGAGGCCTCAAGTACCCTCTTCCTAGGTGTGTCGTTCAGCCTAGAGTAGGGGGTCCAAAGGATGGGAGCCAGGAGATCTTTGAGTCCGACAAGAGAGCCTGGCAGACTACGGCCGGGGGCATCGTCAGGGAGCTGGTGACCAATTTGAGGCGGTCCCCTCTCTACATTTACGAGGCCAACATTGCATTTTCTTCCAAGAATAAGGGGGAGTTTGGCACCTACAAGAGCTTCAGAGAGAATGTTCTGCCAAGGATATCCAGGGCTGGCTATAACTGCTTACTCTTAACGGGGCTTCTTGAGCATTATCAGTCATTTAACAATAGCCAGTATCCTTTTAATTACTTTGTTCCCTACAGCAAGTACGGGACCATGGAGGAGTTCAAGAGCCTAATGGATGAGTGCCACTCGAGAGGAATTGCCGTGCTGACTGACTACAATCTCGCATTTGCTGATATTACAAGCTCCAACTCGATGTTACAACCCTGTGACAGAGAGACCAACAACAACTTGAGCAATCTGCAGGATGTGATCGATGATGATGAGGTGAATGCGTGCTCTGGGAGCGAGTCGGGCGGTGGAAACATGAGCAGGGAGGAGTCCTTTGCATTTGGGGCCGGGTCGGGGAGTAGGAGCGACCAGTTACCCAGGATTGATGAGTTGTTTTTGGATGACTCCATCGTGGATTTGTACGAGTCCTTCATGCTGACCAACTTGAAGACCTTCAATCCGAGCTTTTTCAAGCACACTCCAGAGGTCATTTCGTCTCTTTTCGCCTACAATAAATGCTATAGCAGGCTTAATCTGGGCTATATTCCGATGCTGGCCCAAATCCTCTCCTCCCTGCATTACCTAATGACCCAGCTGGGCATCGATGGGTTTAGATTCACGATTCCTGATTTGTCGGAAGAGCAGGACAAGTACTCGTGCATTTCGTCCATTTTGGCTCTGGTTAATGACACAGTCCACACGATTAAGCCGTTTGCCGTGACCATAGCAAACGAGCTTTTGTTAAGAGGAAACAGGGACAAGGCCTGCTCGGAGCTCACGGTTCCATTGGAGTATGGGGGGATGGGGTTTGATTACTCGTGGAGCAACTCCATTTGCGACTCCCTCCAAGGAATAGTTCTCAAGAACCCGTCCAGCTTAAACATCAAGAAGGATATCATCGACGAGTTGCTGCCGTTCGAGGACAAGATGAGGGGATCCAACAAGAGGATCCGAATTCTGTGCAAGAAGAGGACCAAGCAGGGCGTGCGTGGTGCAGCTGGGGAGGACGAGGACGCCAACACGGCAAGGGGCTCTGACTTGCAGACCGTTGAGTTTGTCTCCAGGAGCTTGTATGGCATAGAGTCCCTGGAGATGAAGACCGTGACTCAGAATCCGCTCCGAATTGCCATGTTTAGCTGGGAGAGCCTCCACACCCACTTGGTCGGCGGCGTCTCTCCGCATGTTTCCGAGCTGTCCGCAAGCTTGGTCAGGCTGGGCCATGAGGTCCATCTGTTCACCAGAGCGACAACGTCCGCATATCTGATCAAGGTCCACGATGGAGTGCTGTACCACGAGTGTCCATTCCAGCTGAATTCTGACTTTGTAACGGAGATTACCAATATGTGCAATTCATTTGTCTATTACATGCAGAGATGGGAGGATGGGCTAACAAAGGTACCGGATCACCCAATGCTAGTGAATGTAAAGAATGGCTACAGGTTCAACATTTGCCACTGTCACGACTGGCTGGCAGCTCCGGTGCTAACCAGTCTGAGGAGAATAGGGAATAACAAGAGAACGACGATCTTTACAATCCACTCGACCGAGTATGGCAGATGCGGGAACCAGTCCTTCGGGGGCCAGAGCAGCAGAATAGCCGACATAGAGAGGGAGGGATGCCATACGGCAGACAGGCTGATTTGCGTGAGTGGGGTGCTCGCAGAGGAGGTCTGCAGGCTGTTTGGAGTGAACAGGAGCAAAATTAAGGTAATTTATAACGGGATCCACTGCAGAACATTTGATAGGGTAGTCATGAATGATGCTGGGGAGGTCAAAAGGCAGTACGGCATCGGGCCTTTGGAGCCGACATTCTTATGTGTTGCCAGGATGGCTCTCCAGAAGGGAGTCGACTTGCTGATAGAGGCGGTTCCAAGCATTTTAAAGTATCGTAACGACGCCAAGTTCATAATAGTTGGGGATGGGCACCAAAAGGATGAGATAGTTCGTAGGTCTCACCAGCTGGGCATTTACAACTCCGTCCGGTTTGTTGGAAAGAAGTCGGGAGACGACGTGATCAGGCTGTACAAGGCCTGCGATGCAGTGGTGGTCCCGTCTAGGAATGAGCCGTTTGGGATCGTTGTTCTGGAGGGCTGGACGGCAGGGAAGCCGGTGGTTGCAACAACCAGTGGTGGCCCTAGAGACTTCTTGACGCCAAACGTGGATGGGTACTTGGTTGAGCCGTGCAAGGACAGCATTGCCTGGGGCTGCTGCGAGATACTGAAGAACTTTGATCACTCACGGTGGATGGGGTCCAGAGGCAGGGTGAAGGCAGCTTATTCATTTTCTTGGGATTCGATCGCTCAGATCACGAGTTTCCTGTATTTTGAGCAGTGTAACGTGCTGGATGTGGCTCCAAGCTTGATTCTCAAGCCCAACTCGCCGATAGTTCTGCAGACCTTTGGGGAGAACGCTCTTCACCATCACATGATGGTGTTTGATGGCTTCGAGAAGTCCGTGTTCGCTCTCCAGCAGATGAAGCTGCTTATGCTGACCATGATGGCCTTTGCGAAGAACGGGGTGTTTCAGAGTATGGGCTCGGAGTTCGGGAATCCGGACTCCTTTGACTTGCCCAGGCCGAACAATGACATGGACGGGAGCAGGATGTGCTCCAGGTGGGATTTGGCCGACAACAAGAGCCTCAAGTTCAAGCATCTGGAGTTTTTCAACACCTTTTTGATTCGTCTGGAGAAGTTTTTGAACTGGATGGCTAAGTCAGGTCCACGGGACTGCGACTGTTTGGCCCCGTTGATGGACGAGAGCAGGGAGGGGGAGCCGAGCAAGAGCGGATTTTCTTCGGTCTTCGCCTCCAAGTTGACTTCTCCAGTAATTAAGAGCAGTCATACTCCTCCGGAGGGTTCTCCGGGTCTGGCACTTTCCAAGAGCATGATGGCGAGAAATCATGCAGTAATCAGGAGGCTAGACGAGGCTTCTGGCGACAGTATCATGGTGGACAACGACTCCGTCATTTACTTGGATTCGACTCCAAATAATGGCCAGGAGAGTTCAAGGTTGATCCAGGACGCTTTCTCCAGAGGCAAGGGTGCTGGGGGCTTGGGCGAGGATGCGTCTGGGTTTCTGGCAGCCGAAAGCTTGTACAACTCATCCTCCGACATTAAGGTTATTTTGTGCCATGATATGGACAAAGTCATGGTTGTCGAGAGGAACAACTGCGTGTTTGTTTTCAACTACAGCGACAAACACTATAGCAACTATGGGTTTGGCATCTCCAGCGAATCTCCCCAGAGTCTGGTCATTGACACCCAGGACGACAGATTCGGGGGGGACAAGAAGCACCATATCTCCAACAATTTGGGCTACAGCGTCCGGTCAGAGCAGGGATTCAAAATAGCGGATTCAAGCTCAGAGTCATGCCGAATTAGCTCCGTTGGCAGCAACGGACCCTTCCAAAAAGCCTACCAGCAAGAGTCCCCATACAGACTCGTCAATACAAGGTCCTTGCGACAGACGGTCTTTCTGGATTTGTCTCCGTTCTCGGCCTATGTCCTGGCTCCTTCGGCCATACTCGAAGAGTTCCCATGTGAGACAATCGGAGATAAAGTCTTTAGCCACAGCATTGACAGCTTTATTGACTCGCTAGGCCTGTTCTGTTAAAATCGGGCGAGGCTCCTGTCCGTTCATTTGGCCGGAGACGTCCTCAGGGCTAGTCAGGTATTTTTGCTTGAGTACTACTACTACTAATACTATAGGACGGTTCTTACTTCAAGGTGTGCGTGGGAGAAATCTCCTAGGGGTGGGGCTGATTTACTGCTCAACTCCAAATTATTCAAATATCACAACACTACCATCTTACGACCATTTAGTACCTTAAAGATATCTCTTGTAGAGCTTGTAGAAATCACAATTTAATCTCGCTATTTTCCGCAATTCTCTCCCATCTGACTCCTCGACGTGTGAAACTGAGACTCCCTCCTGTCCTCCGTACTAGTACTGAATGTTTAGTGGATGCATGCACTGACAGGAAAGTTTCCCGCCCAAAGGCGCAATTTTCATGCAGACACGTAAGCAAAAATTGTAGCAAGTAGAGGATTAGATGGGTTTAGGGGTTTTATTTATTTATTTTTGGGGTGGGGCGGTTTAGAGTAGACAGTTTTGGGTTCTGATGGTAGTTTAGGAGTAGTTTGTGTTTATGAGTGGAGGAGTGCGAGGGGGGGGGGGGGTGGCGATGGTGTGTTAAATCTAGTAGATATCTCGTGCATGGGGATTCTTTTCAGTGCCGGCATTTGGCAGTGGCTGCATGCGTTAGGCTTGTTTTGGGTGGAGGTGTGTGTGCATGCAGAAAGTATGCATTTTATTTAGTTTGTGAGTATAAGGAGAACGGAA
>JAPCXC010000152.1:0-22804 GCA_027243985.1 Cryptosporidium canis | reverse complement strand
ATGCAACTGCTGAAGGAAAAATTAAAAAAAGTATTCGTGCCGGCCGGTATTCCCGTTATTTCCAGGTAGGGTTGACCATGAACAGGGGTGGGAGAAAGGCCTCATTCGTTCCTTTTCCCTATTTTTGTTTCTCATTCACGCTTGCTTATTTTGATCAGTACCGATTCATACGACGAAAAATATTTGCTGCAACAAATTGCGGAAGGAGAAGAGTCTGCCTTTAGAAAATTATTCGACCTTTATAAGGAACGCCTCTATGTATTTGCATTTCAGCTAACCCATTCCAAAGTAGATGCTGAAGAAGTAGTGCAGGATATCTTCCTCAGGCTTTGGCAGAATCGGGATTCATTAAAATCCATTGATAGCCCGCAGAACTACATCTATACCATGGCCCGCAACCGTGCCCTTGACCTGCTTTCTAAAATTGCCAGGGATCAAAAACTGGTAAAACAGGTGTGGGCCAATATTTCCGAGCCGGATAATGTTACTGAAAGCATGCTGGACGAACGGGAGAGCCACCGTTTGATAAAGGAGGCTGTAGGCCAGCTCCCCGAAAAAAAGCAGGCAATCTTTTATATGAGCCGCTACGAAGGACTTAATCATGAACAGATAGCGGGCCGTCTCGGCCTCTCCGTGCAAACTGTAAAAAACACCATCACCGAAGTATTAAAATATATAAAGAGCTACCTGTCCGGCCATTCCGAAGTACTGGCGATTTTGTTTTGGATAGAGTATTATAGGTTGGTGTTTTGAAAATTTGAAACACATAGATACATAGTAAAAACATAGGCAGATAGCGTCTATGTGCCTATGTGAAAACCTATGGTCCCTATGTGTTGAAAAATGATTTAAACTTTTTTCATTTCCACCGGTACTAATCTTTCGCTGAACAGTCTAATATAACAATAGCACAAAAATCAATTATGGCAGACGACCGCTTAGCCTACTTATATAAACAATACATCAACAAAACCTGCACAGTAGCGGAACTTGAAGAATTCTTCCGCTATATGGCGAACGAAAGCCACCATGGGCACCTGACAGCCCTTGCCGAAAAGCACCTCATCGAAGTTGATAAGTTTCATATTGAAGAAATTGATTGGAACAGCCTGTATCAACAAATTCTCCGCAAAGGAAATATTATGACCGATGCCCATGAGGGTAATCGGGTAACCCCCATTTACAAACGCGCCGCCTTCCGCTGGATCGCCGCGGCAAGCATCGTTCTCATTGCGGCACTGGCTATTACACTGGGGCCCTCCAAGGAGCAGCAGCAAATGCCCGGCGTGATAAAAGCCACCACCAACGACGTGGAAGCCCCCACAGAGACCCGCGCCGTCATCACATTAGCCGATGGCAGCAAAATCTACCTGGATAGCATAAATAACGGAACAATAGCACAACAGGATAATGTAACAGTTGTAAAAAACGCAGAAGGAGCGATTAGCTATCAGCTAACAGGTAACGGCCAACAGCCCATAGCCTACAATATTTTGAGTAATCCCAGAGGAAGTAAGGTAATTGATATGCAACTTTCAGATGGCTCTCATGTATGGCTCAATAGTGGTTCATCGATTACCTATCCGGTGGTTTTTGTGGGGAGAGAAAGAAAGATAACTGTAGATGGTGAAGCATACTTTGAAGTAGCACATAATGCATCGAAGCCATTTATAGTAACGAAAGGAGAGACCTCGGTACAGGTTTTAGGAACACACTTTAATGTCAATGCCTATAGTGACGAAAGCGATATTAAAATCACCTTACTTGAAGGAAGCGTAAGAGTGAATAATGGTTCTGCAAATAAATTATTAAAGCCAGGCCAACAAGCACAGGTTGATGCCGGCACAGTAACCGTAAAGAAGGATGCAGACATAGAAAAAGCAGTTGCCTGGAAAGATGGGCTATTCAATTTTAGAAACGATAGGTTAAGGAATATTATGCCGCAGATCGCCCGTTGGTACGATGTGGACGTGATTTACGAAAACAGCGATGTGCAGAACATTATAATCACGGGTGAAATTGAGAGAACCGCTAACCTGTCCGAAGTTTTAAAAATCCTGACCTATCTGAAAATTGATTACAGGATTGAAGGCCGTAAACTCATACTGAAAGGATAATTATACGCTCCCTAAACCCCAATTATTGTATGCTGGGAAAGGATACAATAACTGCGATTGAAAAGAGCGAACCGGATCAGTTGACAGATGAACGATTATTTAACTGCCTGTATGAGAGATATTATAAAAAGGCTTTCGACATCGCTCTTTTTTATTGCGGTACCAATGAATCGGCTGAAGACATAGTGCAGGATGTGTTTTTGAAAGCTTGGCAATTCCGTGGAAAGCTTCGGTTAAAACTGGATGATTGGCAAAACTGGTATTCTTATCTGTTTGTGACTACCAGAAACACGGCTTTGAAAGCGATATTGAAAAGAAAGAGTTATATAGCCAGAAACTTGAGGTATTGGCAATGTATTCCTGAAATTGTTTATGATGATGCTGTAGTTGAAAGAGAGTACGAAAAAATATTCAGCGAAGCGGTTGACCGGCTCAGCTACCAGCAAAGGGAAATTTTTATTCTGAAATATTACGGGTTTAAACCGAGGGTGATTGCAAGGGAACTGAATGTAACGGCAAGAACGGTAAGTAATACATTGCAAACGGCAAGACGGACTTTAAATAATCGTATAAACAGCCAGCTTGAAATAAACGAAATGTTGGTTAGGTTGGTGGACAGAATGTAAGCGAAATATAATTAAATCAAGAGTTTCTCATGTGCAGTTCTCTGTTATTGAACGTTGTGGTTCGTCGTTAAGCCACACCTTTTCCAGCGCCGTGTCTTCAAAGATTTAGGATAACGCATGAAGTGCGGCCTGGAATAAGGAAGACAGTAAAGAAAACTTGCCGTAGTGCAGCAAGTAATTAAACACCTTGTCCTATGAAAGTCTAACGGTTGTGTTGGCCCATGCAATACAACTGATGTTTAATTTGTTAAAAACCGCTACGAATGAAGAAAGGAACACACCAAGGCATTGGCCTGTGTATGGTTATTGGTATGATGTTAAGTTTGCATTTTTCACTATTAGCCCAGGATATTGCAAAGGCTCACCCGCATTATACTCAAACCAATAAGCACAAGGGCATCCGAGAACTTACCATTGGTGATAAAGTACCTGACATAGAATTTACTCTTCTAAATTCTCCCTTCAAAACAGTAAGACTTTCAGATTACAAAGGCAAACTAGTAATCCTCGATTTTTGGGCTACTTGGTGCGGTACCTGCATACGTCAATTCCATAAACTTGATTCATTAAGAGAGGAATTAAAGGGCGAAGTGGAAATCTTATTAGTAAATAGTAAGCAAACCGGCGATGATGAGGGTAAGATATTACAACTATTTGAAAGAAGAAAAAACAGGAATGGCCAAAAGTATTCCTTACCCACTGCTGTTTATGATAGTATTGCATCCCAATTATTCCCACATAATATAGTGCCACACTACGTTTGGATAGGTCAAGATCAACGGGTAATCGGTATTACAGACTATGTTAGCCCAGTTGACGTTCAATCTGCCCTAAAAAGCGAATTAGTAATGGCTCCAGTAAAAAAAGATTACGAATACGATTTTAAAAAGCCGTTATTCTTAGGCAATAATGGAGGGCCAGAAAGAAATGTGCAATATAGGTCGTATTTAACAGGTTATCTCGATGGCATTCCCGGAGTAACAGGTATACAGACTGATAGTGATAAGATGGTAACCAGAATTTATTGTACCAATATACCGATACTTGGGCTTTATAAATTCGCCTACCCTGAATTAATAAACATACCTGCCAATAGAATAATTCTCAACGTAGACAACAAGTCTAAATACAGCAATGAAGATTTTGATTCTTTTATTGTTTGGAAATACAGGAATACTTACAGCTATGAACTAATGCTGCCCGCAATGCCTATGAAGAAGGCAATGAAATTTATGCGTGCAGATTTAGACAGATATTTTGGGTTATCAGTGAAGACAGAAAAGCAGATGATGAAAACTTTTGTTCTTAGTTTTTCTGGTGACGCAAAAAAGTCATTGTCTAAGGGGGGCCAAATGAATACGAATATTTATGGTGGCGACAGACCCGTGGTGCTTCAAAACTGTCCTATTGGAATACTCGTTAACTATTTAAACGACAACAAAATATTTAAACATCCTGTCATTGATGAAACAAACATACAGTTTACTGTGGATATGACTTTTCCTGATCGGCTAACAAACTTTAATTCATTTGTGGAAACACTTAAGATGTATGGCTTTCAACTCAAAGAACAGATAAAGGAACTTGAAGTTGCCATTATTACCGATAAATAGCCATCCGACAGTAATTTTTGGTAACCAATGCCAAATGAAAAACTTCTGTTAACCATTGAATCCATCCACTTGGAATTAACCTGGGGCGCCACAGATAGGCATATAAAAGCCGGGGTGTTGGAAGCACCCTCGGCCGCGTAAGGTTAATAAAAAATGTGTCGAGTATTAATTATTTAACCAAACACTTAAAGTTATGCAAGAAAATGCACCTTGCAAAGTTCAGGTTTTTGCCTGGACTCAACCAAAGCTATTTGCCTTTAACTGGCTGCTGTCAACACAAACCCTGCGGACTATGAAGCTGACTGCTATTTTATTACTGGCTGCTGTTTTACAGGTCTCTGCCAATGGTTTCGGGCAGGAAAAGATTACGATTTCTGTCACTAATACCTCTTTAGAACAGGTATTGGACATCATTAAAAAGCAATCCGGCTATTATTTTATTTATCGGCCGGAAATGGTATCAGGAAAAAAGATAAGTCTCCATGTAAGAAACGCTTCGCTGGAGGAAACATTAGATAAGTGCCTCGGCCCCCAAAGGCTTACGTATAATATAGTAGGAAAAAGCATCGTTATTAGTCTTGCTCAAAATGAACCCTCAGTAATTAATAAGGAACCGGGATTTGTCGACAATCTTCCATTTATTGATGTGAAAGGAAGAGTTATTAACGAAAGTGGCGAACCAGTACCGGGCGTCACAGTTACTGTAAAAGGAACTTCCACTTCTACTGTTACTAATTCAAATGGAGAATTTTCACTGTCCACGGTTGATCAAGATGCCACTCTTATTTTCACTCACATTAGTATGGAGACCTTTGAATTGAATGTTAAGGGAAGATCGGAATTGACCATTTCGCTTAAAAACAAAATATCCGCATTAGGAAATGTTACCGTAAGCGTTAATACTGGCTATCAACAAGTACCAAAAGAAAGAGCAACTGGTTCATTTGTGCAAATAAATAATGAATTGTATAATCGAAGAGTAAGTGCAGATTTGTTAAGCAGGTTAGATGGAATTGCAACCGGTGTACTATTTCAGAAGGGAACTATTTCTTTTAATGAAAATCTAGGAATATCAATTAGAGGGAAATCGACTATTAGTTCTCGAGTTAGTGCTGACCCACTTATAATTTTGGATAATTTTCCTTTTAACGGCGATATAAATGATATAAATCCAAATGATGTTGAGAGCATTTCTATTCTCAAAGATGCTGCGGCAGCATCTATCTGGGGTGCCCGCTCCGGAAATGGAGTAATAGTTATCACAACTAAGAAAGGTAACTATAATCAGAAAATGAAAATCGAATTCAACGCAAATACCACAGTCGGCGAAAAACCGGATTTATTCTATTCAAAACAGTTCTTGAACTCGAATGAGTATATTGAGATCGAAACGCAGTTATTTGAAAAAGGGTATTTCAATTCTGATGTGACCAATTCATTAACATTTCCTTCATTGTCGCCCGTTGTAGAAATACTTGCTAAAAAAAGAGCTGGATTAATTACTGCGCCAGATGCTGATAATCAAATTAACGCCTTAAGGAACTATGACATTCGAAATGACTATTTGAAATATAGTTATCAAAATAGCATAAGCCAACAATATTATATTGGAACGAGAGGGGGAACTCCCAACCACAACTACTCATTCTCTTTAGGATATGATCGCAATAAAAGCAGTTTGGTGCGAAATGGCAGCGAGCGCTTTACTTTGAATGCTTTAAATCACTTTGCTCCAATCAAAAAATTAGAAATAAGTACCAATATAATTTACACGCTTAACAAAATTGATAATAATAATACTGTTCCGTTTGGTTCTATTTATGTGGGGGGGGTATATGGAAACAACGTTTATCCATATGGTAGGTTTGTTGACGATAATGGAGCGCCTACTTTCATTGTTAAGGATTACAGATTAAAATATATTGACAGTTTAGCCACAAAAGGGTTCATGGACTGGCACTACAACCCATTAGATGAGATTAATATGGGAAGTAATGCTACTAAAATTACCGGTCTTTTGTTAAAAGGAGCGGCGAAATATAAACTTACAAATTTTCTCAGCCTTCAATTTCAATTTCAGAATGAAAGGCAGATAAATGACAGCCGAAATTTTAGAGATATAAATACATATGTGGTTCGGAATGTAATTAATCAATTTACGCAGCGGAATCCTTCGACAGGAACACTAACTCACAATTTTCCAAAAGGTAGTGTACTTGAATTAGGAAACACTAAACTAAATGCACTAAATTATAGGCTACAGGTGAATTATAACCAAATATTCAAGAATAAAAATGATATTAATGCATTAGTAGGTGCTGAATTACGACAGGTAAAAACTGAAACATATTCAAAAGTGTACTATGGGTATGATGATAGATTCGGAACCACATCAGGTAATCAAAACTATCAAACTAACTATCCTACTCTTACCTGGGGATCAAGGACGATTCCTGGTAATTCACCACTCCCTAGAATCAACAACAATTTCGTTTCTGGTATTGATAGGTTTATATCCTACTTTGGCATCGCTTCTTACACTTACGACAAACGATTTACGATTTCTGGAAGTGCAAGATGGGACGGGGCCAATATTTTTGGCGCAGAAACGAATGATAAGGTCGTTCCCCTTTGGCATGGTGGAGTATCCTGGGATATTAACAACGAGAAATTTTATCATATTAACTGGCTGTCTTCCCTAAAATTGCGAGCCACATATGGTTTTAACGGGAATGTTTATAACGGTGCGGCCTATTTAGTTGCTCGTTATACTTCTCCATCTGATTATGCGCAGGTACCTTATGCCTCAATTCAATTGCCAGCTAATCCAAATCTTCGGTGGGAAAAAGTAAAAAACATTAATGTCGGACTCGATTACTCAGCGCTAAATAACCGGGTTTATGGTAATGTCGAACTTTGGAAAAAATATTCGACAGATTTAATTGAAGAAATTCCTGTCGCAAGAGTTTCTGGATTTTCTACATACACAGGAAATAATGCGCAGATGAATACTAAAGGAATTGATGTAGACATGAATATTCGGATAATTGATAAAAAATTTAACTGGACTACTCATCTTTTGTTTACTTCTCAAAAAGATGAAATAAAAAGTATATCCATTCAAACTCCAGCAAAATCTTTAGTTAGTTCACCGGGCACTGGAATTGTCGGTACTTCGTTATATGGAGTCTTTAGCTATCAATGGGCTGGATTAGATCCTCATACCGGTGATCCACTGGGATACATTGGTAAATCTTCGTCAAATAACTATGCTAACATTATTAATAATGCTACTCCTGACAGCTTAATTTATCACGGATCAGCCAGGCCACAAATATTCGGTTCCTTTAGAAATGATTTTTCGTACCAGGGCTTTACTCTGTCATTAAATGTTGTGTATAAGTTTAAATATTATTTTCGGAGAGTTGGGATGAATTTGAATTTAGGAAATCAAATAAGCTCACCACATTCGGATTACCTAAATAGATGGCAGAATCCAGGAGATGAGCAGTTTACAGAAATTCCTTCAGTTGTATATCCTGCAAACGCTTTCAGAAATGCTTTTTATTCAGGATCTGCTATCTTGGTTGAGAAAGCTGACCACATTAGATTACAAGATGTTCAATTGTCGTACACATTTAAAAAACTTTCAAAGATTTTCTCTTCCCTTCAGGTGTATGGTTATGCAAATAACATTGGCATTCTTTGGAGAGCAAATGATAAAGGAATTGATCCTGACGTGCTTTCCCTAGATCCTGCAGCTTCTCCAAACCCCAGAACATTCTCTATAGGATTTAGGGGAAATTTTTAAACTATATAAAAGCCAGACAAAATGAAACTAAGTACTTATAAGAATGAAAATGCATTTCTTTCATTATTCGTCTTGGGGGTGGTACTTTTCTTTATTTCTTGTAATAAGCAAGACGAGTGGTTAGATGTTAAAAAAAATAATTCGGACGTTGTACCCACCGATTTACAGGACTTCAGAGCTTTGTTAAGTTATGATTTCATAATGAATTACGGTTATCCATTTCTAGGCATTGAATCCTCTGACAATTTATATATAACCGAAGCGACCTGGAACAGTACAGCGCCATTAGAAAGAAACATTTACGTTTGGGCGAGAGATATTTATGCTGGACAGGCTGATCCTAATTGGAATGCTCTTTATCAAAAGGTTGCCTATGCAAACGCTGTAATCGACGGACTAAAAAAGGTCGCAATAACACCTTCCAATGAAATTGAGTATAATAACATCAAAGGGTCAGCTCTTTTTTTTAGAGCATATGCGTTTTATACGCTCTCTTCATTTTGGGCTAAGCCATATGATGCGAATACTGCAAACACAGATTTGGGTATCCCATTAAAACTGACATCCGACGTTGCTGAGAAAGTTCATAGGAATTCTAATGAGGAAGTATATAATAGAATCATTGATGATGTGAAAGAAGCGGTTAGCTTGTTGCCTACCACACAACATCATAAAACGTGGCCTTCAAAACCGGGTGCTTTAGGATTTCTAGCACGTGTGTATTTAAGTATGAGAAAATATGACGAAGCTGGAGAGCACGCAGATGCGGCTTTAGGTATTTACAATTTCCTTTATGACTTTAATACAATCAACTCCTCCGTTCAATATCCTTTCCCTGATTTTTGGACGGATAATAAAGAAGTTCTTTTTTATGCTGAAGATTATTTTGCAAGATTTAACGTGGCTCCAAGATTAGTAGTTGATTCCAATTTACTGAAAAGTTATAATTCAAACGATTTGAGAAGGGTGCTGTTCTTTTTTACTTCAAGTGGAAATATCACTTTTCAAGGAACTTATGCAGGAGGAAATATTTCTCCATTTGAGGGTATAGGTACTAATGAGTTATATTTGATTCGAGCAGAGGCGTTTGCAAGGATGGGCAACAAGGATGCCGCTATAGCTGATTTAAATACCTTAATGTTGAAAAGATGGAAAAACAACGGTACTTGGCTTCCGTTCACTGCCACAGATGCAAATGATGCATTAAATAAGATTTTGACAGAGAGAAGAAAGGAATTACCATTCACAGGTCAACTTAGATGGACAGACTTAAGAAGGTTGAACAGAGAACCTCAATTTGCTGTAACTTTAACTCGTGTAATTGGTGGCCAAACTTATACATTGCCGCCAAATGATCCTAGATATGTATTTCCGATTCCAGATGATGAAATCAGATTACTGGGTATTGAGCAAAATCCAAGATAGAAGAAGGAGCCTTAGGCTCCTTCTTGCTTTAATTATTGAAAGTTTCCATCTGTCAAAGTACCATCGGCTGGCAAGAAATAATAAGTGCTTCCAGACTGTCTTGGAGCAGATAATGAAGTTGAAATCTTACATTTATTGCTTCCTGAACCGCACTGTTGGTTTGAAACAACATCTGGATTGGCATCATCAGTAGTGTACACCAAGTCAGTACCTATAGTAGTTTGACCTGTGATTTTGAAAATGCTATCAACCTTTTTAGTAGCGGTGAATGCTGAGAAGCCAATTGCTAAAACTACGGCAACCATGCCAAGCAAATAACGTTTCATAATAACGACTTTAAAATAATAGAATAAGTGCCTACTCATTTTTAGGTTTTTCGGCTTACAACCTTTCCTGCAATGGTTTAACGGAAGCAGGCATCCGTATCAACGCTTATTTGCAACTAAGCGTGATTTCACTGCGCAGTAATATTTTTTATGTAAACACGATCTGTTGTGGTTCCTCAGAATCATTCTTAAACCGATTCCTCTCTAATAATAACCCTGTTAGGGCAATAATAGCGAAGGTCATATTGAAAATCAGATGTTGATTCCAGGTTAATTCAGAAATTACACCACCGCAAACACAAGGCAAATTTTGCATAGTCGCCATCATGAATAGGATGTAACCTGTAAAGCAAATCATTAATATAAGTGAAGTATAAAGCCCGATTTTTCTAAGGCGAGGTAAAAAGAGCAAAATGGAAACTGCATACTCAATTATAACAACGCTCCAAGCAATTATTGGAGCAATACCTCTTAGCCAGTGAGATTGTTTGAGAACATTTATCGTATCACTAATTTTTATGGTCTTTGTTATTGCGGTGTACAGGAATAAAAGAATAAATAGGGCGGAAATAGTTTCTATAATAGTTTTTCTATTTGTTAAAAGAAAATGGCTAATTGAACTTCTTTTCGGCACGTTCGCGCCAGATAAGGTTTTTGTCTTCATAATCGTTGTTTTAAATACCGGAACAGCTTGTGCTTCTGCCCCAGATTCATATATCAGCAAGATTTATAAAACACATAGTTAGATCACTTCTTTAGAGAACCTGCTGCCAGTGCCTTAATAAGAATAAAAAGGCAGGTACAGCGGGTGTTTAATTTGTATAAACCTTTATCTTTTCATTTGAAGAAATGAAAACATAAAAAGATTTGTAGAGCATTTGGGTCTTCACTTTGTTATCATTTGTGCCCTAACTAAAAAGAAAAGGCAGAAAATGATTACGAAACCTTATCCACTATACATTACATCGAGTGGTGTTAAATGGCGCACCAATGCACCACTACGGAAGCATTAATGGGTATTAAAAAATTGCAAGGTGGTTTTTGAAATGAACCACAATGCAACCACGAAAATTGCAAATTGGTTCAGGCGAACCACAACGGCGAATTATTAATTTCCGATGAAATGTTTGCAAAATTGTACCCTCTAATGCTTGCCTGAAATTGGTAGCCGCAAAAAATATTAATTAGAAGCATTCTTTACAACGGTACTTTTTTTCACCTCAACCGTCTTTATTGTGTTGTCTATTATACAAAATCAAATTTCATACTTGTTGCTATGCTTATGTTTTCCTTCGTACTTGTGTGCTTGCCGGTGAAAGGGCAAAATGTAATGAACCTGAAGTATACTGAAAAGAAAATTGCAGATGGAAACGTATGAGGCTTGTATCAGTGCCAAATGGATGATGGATGGCATTTTTATTGGCAAACTACTCCTGCAGGTGGCCCATCCCTTACCACAAAAATGAATTCAACAAAAACCCACTGATCACACTACAAGGTAGCCAAATCAGGCGGTGCGTTTATAAAAAGACATGAACAAATACCTGATGTAGACCAGACGCGGAGCTGAAATATTACAAAAACAAGGTGGCGGAGTATTTGGTAAGGCAAAATAAGCCTGATAAACCAACCAATATGAAATAAGCTCTTTGAAAGATGAAAAAAAATCCCGTTGTGTGCCAAACAACGGGATTTTTAAGGCTGGAGCGCCAGGCAAATGCCTGGTGTCAATTCCTGTGAACGTGACCATGTGTTCCGGCGATTGTGACCAGGGTAAAAAAAGAGCTTAATTGGGAGTGGTTTTCAAGTGATAAAAATAGTTCTTTGTTTATTGGTTAGCTTCTTTTCTTCTGGATTCTCCTTTGAGCTCGATACGGTGGGCCTTGGCTGTCAATCTGTCCATAAGAGCATCTGCCGCATAGGGCTCTCCAATAAGGTCATACCACCCCGAGACAGGAAGCTGGGAGGTAATGATCAAGGCTCCCTTCATAAATCTATCCTCGATGATCTGGTAAAAAGCCATGCGTGCCATCTCATCCAAGGGACGCAGGCCAAAATCATCCAGAACAATGACTTTAAAGCGCTTGTACTTGTTTAGTAGCGACAGATAGGCGTTCTCTATCTTGCTCATATGCACCTCTTCATAAAAGCGGTTCATGTTCAAATACAGCGTTCTGTGTCCAAGGGAGCAGGCATGATGGGCCAGTGCGCAAGCCACATAGCTTTTACCCGAGCCGGTGGCTCCGGTAATGAGTACATGCTGTCCGTTCTCAATGAAGGAACCTTCTAAAAGCACAGAGAACTGCTGCCGGGTAAGATTGCGGTTGACAGAGCACTCCACCAGCTCGGGCAGGGCTGGCTGACGCAGCTTTGCAATCTTTAAGTACCTGTTTGTCCGGTAGTCTGAGCGGTGGAGTAGTTCTGCCTGCAAAAGAGATGCAATAAGCTCATGTCCCTGCAATTGCTGGTGAAGGGGAAGGGAGAGCTGTGAGTTATAAAAATCGGCCATGCCTTGCAGGTTCATCTGCTTGATCTCTTCAATTAACTGTTGAGTGTTCATTTAAGTAAAAAAGTGGGTTTTATTTAAAAAGAAGGTGAATCAAGAGTGGGTATGGACTAATTGTAGCTTGCTGCACCACGGATATTTTGCAGTGGGCCACTTACAGTGGATGCAGGACGCGATGGATGTAGTAAGGGCTGTTTGTCCCCTCCAGACTTTAAAATGGTCTTTACCAGGTGATAGTTTATCCTTGTGTGTGCAAGTGCGTGTGCGCAGGCTGCTTCCAGACGCTCCTTGCCATATTGTTTTTGAAGCATGATAATGGCATTGCAGGACTTAAAGGCCTGCTGGGGATAGGTAGCCTTCTCAATAATGCTTTTTACTGCTAGTAAGGTATGAGGCCCTATCTTTTTAGCCAATGCGGTGAGCTTCTCCTCTGAGAGCCCACGAAGCTCGGTGGCCTTAAAATGACTGGGGGGCATGTGCTCAGCAAGCGTGGAGTATTTACCTGGGCAGGGTGCCCAGCGCAGGTGTATGGCTATTAGCTTTTGCTCGTAATACACCAGAACTGAAGAGGGATCCCAGAGCACCGAGACCCTTTTGCCCACATAGATATAGGGAACGGAAAAGTATTGCTTTAAGGCACGAAGCTCAATGTGGTAGTTATTCTGGACCATAAGCCTGGAAACGGACTTTAAGGTAAAGGGTCGCAAGGGAAGTGGCTTTAAGAGGGCCTGCTCGTTTTGAGTAAAAAGATCGAGGCGGGATAGAGAGGAGCCTTTGTATTTTTTTTGGTTCAGTGCCTGGATCATTTTAAGGAAGGCTTCATTTACCTCACTAATAGAAGAGAAGACCTCTTTTCTTAGGCGTGCAAAGACCTGGGAGTAGATAATGTTCACAGATCGCTCCACCATTGCTTTATCTTTTGGGGAGTAGGGGCGGGTAGCGGAAAATGAAGTGGAGTAATGTTCAGAGAGCTGGTAACAGGCTTCAGTGAAAGTGGGCTCTACCCTGCAGCTACGGGTGACAGCGGTTTTTAAATTATCACAAAGTATGGTTAAGGGAGCTCCCTGCATGTAATGCAGGGCCTCTGTGATGGCTTTTATAAAATCAGGGATCTTTTGAGAGTGCACGGCGTAGCAGAAAGTATATCCTGAGTGGGGCAGCACTGCAACCAGTACCTGGCAAGAGATCACCTCACCTGTGTCTTGATTTACGTAAGGGAAGGTTTTACCGGTAAAGTCCACCATGAGTTGATCTGCGGGAGCGTGTTGAAGGTGCATGACCACATCTTTTTGCCTTAGGAAGTCTGCCAGGTGATAACAGTACTGGCTGTAGCGGTATCCATCAGGGTGGGCGTGCAGGTATTCTTCGTGAAGCAGTCGCCTGTTTACTCCTGTGAGGGAAAGTTCTTTTACGGCGTGGTCGAAGTGTTGGAGGAGTTGTTGATGTCGAAGGTCTTTATATACCTTGTGATCGGTGTTATAGAGGTGATGGGAGAGTTCAGGATCTGGTATTTTTTGTGTCTCTTCGGGAGGGAGCCGTTTAAGGTACTTTTTTACGGTATTGCGTACGATGCCAAGTCTTTTTGCGATCTGGGAGATTGGTATGCCCTGTCTGTGGAGTCTGATAACTTGCTTTAATAAGTCCATTTGAATAGTTTTAGCTGCCATCGTTAGAGTGCTTAGAGGACTCTAATGAAAGCTAAAAACCACTCCTTTTTTGTTAAAATATGGTGGGCTCTTTTAATGTGTTATGTTCTCTTAGGTGGTCACGATCTGCCGGAATGTCACTTTAAAATTAGCGGGAACCATGAGTTCAATGCTAAATGAATCACCCTTAAGGCCTGGTCACAATCATCCGGAACAACCAAAAACAATGACCGAAAAACAAACACTATTTACCCTGGTCACAATCGCCGGAACACATGGTCAACATGGTCCGGAATCTACAAGGTGCCATCTGTCAACTACATCTATTTTACCTGTCTCTACTTACAACTTCAATTTCAGGATACCTCCTAAGCCAGTTGGTTACTGTCTGTTCTTCTCTATCCTTTAAAAGATCAATGATCTTTCTTCTTTCAAGATCGACAACCACTGTTCCATAGCTCAATCGCTTTTTATAAGCCCAATCATCTATGCCAACAACTTTCGGTGTCTCAATCTTTGGTAACGGATGATTGTGTAATGTCCTGAGCAGAGTTGAACCACTTGTAGGCATGTTCATTAAGCAACAAATATTCTTGCCGCCATTGCCTCCCAGGTGCAGTGCTATTTTTAAAACTTATTCTCTACTCTTCCAGTCATTCGCTTTCCTTTTGAAAAGTGATTACTAAATCTTTCTGCAAATACTTTCTTTGGACAACCTTCATTCCTGCAATAAAACTTTCTTGCTTTTAACTTTATTCAGGTCTCGTTACCAAGCATCGGCAGATCCATAATTGTTCTTAGGTAATAGCTGTGAACCGCTTCACTTTTACAACCACACTCCGGACAATGGCAACCAGTTTGTTTACTTTCAACTTTCAATAAAACTTTTCCAGTGCTTTTAATAACCTCCCTTACCTCAAACGCATTCGAGCTTTCAAACATTAGTTCATCATATGTCATCTTCTTGTCTGGCAGAATTTATTCACACCTTATATAAGACGAACAAACATGCTGCGGGTACTATTTATGATCTACCACCAAACTTGACGAAGAACCCCAAGCCGAACCGTCATTCCGGGCTTGACCCGGAACCTATTTCTACCTATTTTACCACATGATCCGTATCAATCCCAATTACATTTATATAGTCTCCAATTTTAATCGAACCGTTTTTTATATAGGTGTCACCAGTGAGCTCGCACAAAGAATTTCCCAGCATCGTAGTGGCATTGGTTCCGCGTTCACTTCTAAATACAAATGTTATTACCTTCATTATTGGGAAGAGTTTGGTGACATACGCGATGCAATTGCCAGAGAATCTCAATTAAAAAATTGGAACCGTCAATGGAAAATAGAATTGATTCAGAAAACGAATCCCGAGATGAAAGATTTAGCTGCGGAATGGTATGATTAGATTCGGGCTCGTAGGCCGGAATGACGGTTTATGGTAGCAGAAATTACTCGCGGCTAACCAAACCCCCTCACCCCAAAAAAAATTCCCATCCCTATTTGCGTTCCCCATTTCTCGTCCGTCTTATATCATTGCTGCCCTAAATAAGGTAAATTCAATTCAGCAAATTATCATGACGGAAAACAGGCTACAATATTTATTCGAACGCTTTAGGAGCAACGCAGTTTCCGAAGAAGAACTACAGGAATTATTAGCCGCAGCAGCACAGGCAGAAAACGAAGAGAAATTCAAACTCTTACTTACCCAAACCCTCGAAGCAGCGCCTGGCAAAGAATACAACCAGGCCTATTGGAATATTTTCTTTGAACAATTAATGGAGAAAAGAAGAGCGAAGGTTATTCCTCTATACAAACGGCCTGTATTCAGATGGATTGTCGCAGCATCTGTCATTCTCGTCGCAGCGCTTAGCTACTTCGTCATTTCGAACGAGCGCAGTGAGGAGAAATCTAACCGTACCGTAGTGAGCTTACCCTCCGACGTAGAAGCACCCAAAGAAACCCGCGCCGTAATCACATTAGCAGACAGCAGAAAAATCTACTTAGATTCCGCAGGCAACGGAGTAGTATTCTTTTTCATTGAGAAGTATATCCTGGTCGGTAGACATTTATACCCACAAATTTAGCCAAAAGGCACGACAGAACCCCTAACACTAAGGGTTTGCACCAGTAAGTAGGTATAATACAAGAAAAAATATTCATTCAATAAGATTTGCGAAAAACAAACGCACTTAACTTGAGCGCATTTTTGGAACATAGTATGAATGCTAACCTGGTTTTTGAACAACATGGCCCCATTGTTCTTTCTCCCGGTCTGCCACATGGCATGCAGGCAGATCTGCTACCCGGAGCTGCTACATTTTCCGCCGTCTATAATTTCGGAACCATTCTTCTCCAGGAATGGAAAGCACAGGATTTTAAGCTTCGGTCTTTTCTATTTTCCTTTACTGAAGAAACCACATTTAGTTATAGAGAAGAAGATGAAGGCGCGCAATCCTTAGTGCAATTAGAAGGAAATTTCAGTTGCGCTGTAAAAGGAAACGCCCCCATTGAATTATACACCGGCCAGTTTACCCTGTTGCAGGCAACAAATGTAGATGTAGTTGCAACCGTAGAAGCAAATAAAAAATGTCGTATCTGGAATACCTATTTCAAACCGGGCCTCATGCAGGATGCGCTTCCACTATTTCCACAATTGGTCAAAGATATGTAAAAAGCTGCACGCAAAACCTTCTATTGCTTTTCACAACCCCGTCCCCTCCATCTCTCCGTAAGAGATTTAATAAAACACCAGCTCAATCACTTTCATAACGACCATCTCGCAGACACTTATTTCACGTACCAGGTAAAACTTTGCCTGTTCACAGAATTTGCACAAGCCTACACTGAACCCATACAAGAAAATACAAGAAGAGAACAGGAGAAAGCATTGCTTGCTTATGACATAATCACAAGAGACCTTACCAAACATTATTCGAATAAAGAACTGGCCCAAATGGTGGAGATGAACCACGTACAATTAAAAAAGGCATTCCAAAACCAGTATGGCATGGGTATGTTTTCACTCCTTCAAAAACATCGTTTCAAAAAAAAGGCAAAGAATTATTGAAGAAAGGGGAGTTGCCAATAAAAGCAATCGCTGCCAAACCAACATCCATATCCTTCTCCATTTCAGCCCCATATAATCACTCATTATTCATTCCATTAAACACATAAATCGTCACCAATTAAATCACCTATAAATTAAACAAAATGGCAAAACCCACGTAAAAATGCACACAAGGGCAACTCTACACAATCTCCCGCACCGCCTGGCAGGCCTGCAACACCCACCTTGCAGATTTCACCGCATTCAAAGCAAAATACACCGCCCTCTTTATCAGCGGAAAAATGAACGATATCACCGCAGCAGAAACACTCCCCGATGAAGAAGGCCGCAGAGCAGCCGCAGCATTACTGTGCGAACAGATGACGCAGAAAGCAGAAGAATGCAGAGACTACTGGCAACGCTTAAAACTATATATCGAAGAGGCCTTTCCCGAAAACGAAATCGACATTCACCTCAATGCCGCAGGCGCAGCACACTATCTTAAAGCAAGCGCCAACAATTGGGACAGCGTAAAAAGAATCATGATCGATGGCGAAGCCTTCATCACCGCCAACACCGTCGCACTTCAGGCAAATAACAACATGCCCGCAGGCTTTCTCCTTGAATTTGCAACAGCCAATGGAGAGTTTGAAACACTTTATAACAACTTCATTAATGCATCACTGGATAGTGAACTGCAAACACAAACCAAGATCAATGCAAACAATACAGTCTTTAAAGATTTAACCTCCATGCTAAAAGATGGACAGCGAATCTTTAAAAACGATGAAGCACTAAAAAACAACTTCACCTTCGATCAACTCCTCAGCGACATAGCAGGAGGAGGACAAGCAGGATTAAAAGGAACTGTCACAGCCGAAATAACCAGCGAACCCATTGAAGGAGTCATTGTCAAAATCATTGGCACCGACAAACAAGCCAACACCGACGCCCTCGGAAAATACCACATCACACAAGTAGCCGCCAGCACTTACGACATCGAGCATTCCAAAATTGGCTACATCACCAAACTTGTCGAAGACATAGAAATCCAAACCGGCATCACCAAAACCCTCGACACAGCACTCACACCCAATCCCTAAATGCAAACGCCCCGTAGGGGCAAAATGTGCAAACGCTGGCGCAAGTCTCCGAACTTGTGCTCTCCGCCTTCGCCAAGGCTCGTCCCACGAGCCATCTTCTTAATCAACATAATCAACACAATCAACCCAATAAACCATGCAACAACCACCCCATCCTTTACCTTCTCCAAATAAATCCATACCACTTGCCAATAATCTTCTTTCTCCACCTGCTCAGCACACAATTAATTTCATAACTATTCTATCCATAAATAAACTGTAATCATGGAAACACTATTAGCCTACCTGCAATCCATTCACCCCTTATCACCAGAACTAATCCATTACCTCGCGCAAACATTAAAATGTAAAGAATTAAAAAGAGGAGAAGTCCTTTTAAAAAAAGGCCGCGTCTGCCAACATATTTACTTCATAAAAAAAGGACTGCTACGTTGCTTTTATGAACAAAACGATAAAGAAGTAAACTCATGGTTCATGAAAGAAGGTGATATCATGGTATCAGTAGAAAGCTTTTACCGGCAACAACCCAGTTACGAAACCATTCAGGCCATGGAAAGTTCAGAACTCTATTATATTAGCTACGACGAGCTACAACACATTTACAACACCTTCCCGGAATTTAATTACGTCTCAAGAGTACTCACCGAAAGATATTATACACTCAGCGAACAACGCCTTTACTCAATCAGAATGCAAAACACCGCCCAACGCTACCAATGGCTCGTTAACTACTGGCCCGAGATAATACAAAGAGTGCCGGATAAATACCTCGCATCATATCTCGGCTTCACACCAGAAAACCTAAGCCACCTTCGCAAACAACGGCTCCTTACTTGACAATCATCATGATACAATCAACGTACATTTTTAAAAACGCTCAAAAGAAAAATTTATATCCCTAGTGAGAAGTTGCCTAAATCATATCTACATTTACATTTTGAAACAGTTCTTCGAAGTCAATTAACGGAAGTGAGTAATTCGTGATTCAGCCTTTTGAAATTTTTATAAACTATTGAAAAGCATAGGAGAGTGCCTATAGGTTCGAATCCCGCTCTCTCCGCCAAAAGAAAACCAAAACAAAATAATTACCCGTAAATCATAGGTTTACGGGTTTTTTATTAGGTGCGTCAATCAGCAAAATATGCAGCAAATCGATGTTTTAGGTTCGTCATTCGGTGCGTCATTTTCCAACTCTAGCTAACGCACCTATTTTCCACAAAAGCATTGTGTAGCAATGGTTTCAGCCAGATTATATTTGGAATCGCCTGCATAAAATTTGTATCTTTAAATACAGTCACAAAAACTCTAGATTACCCCCAATCCACAGGTAAAATATTTTTTGTACTTCTATCCGAATTCGATCAAATAAGGTAGTTGATAATCAGCGAATTAGAAAATACCAGCACAAGCAACAGTTTTCTTTTTTAGGCAATAATGTTTCACATAAGAAACATTTTGTCTATTTTTGTTTCGTATAAGAAACATTATGAGCGAAACCATTGTCATACTACCTAAAGGCAGAAAATTGCTGGCAACCATGGGCGAGAATATAAAGTTAGCCAGGCTGCGAAGAAAACTCAGTACCGACCAGGTATCTGAAAGGGCAGGCATTAGCCGTAAACGCCTATGGCAAATAGAGAAAGGCGACCCAAGAGTAGCAATGGGAGCATACTTCCAGGCATTGTTTGTTTTAGGTCTTGAAAAAGACTTTCTAAAACTGGCAGGAGATGACGAGTTTGGTCGCAAGCTTCAGGATGTAGGTCTTATAACAAAGGAAAGAGCACCAAAACGTAAAACAAAAGACAATGGCAGCGGAGAAATGCCTAAGCAATGATTCTCACGCTGGAGAAAATTCTATTCAGGCATTCCATCTGGCAAAAAAAAATAACTGATAACAGATGAATAGAATCATATACGTTTATGCAGATTGGATTGGCTTGAAAGAGCCTACATTGCTGGGTACGTTGTCTGCTTCACACATTAGGGGCAAAGAAATCTTTTCATTTGAATACAATGATGAATGGCTAAAGACTGGTAATACATTAGTACTCGACCCGAACCTTCAACTATACACAGGTCCCCAATACAATCAGGACGAAAAGCCAAACTTTGGTTTATTCCTCGATTCCTCTCCAGACCGTTGGGGTCGTGTGCTGATGAAAAGACGGGAAGCGATCATTGCAAAAAAAGAAAAGAGAAAAGCCAATACACTTTTCGAAACAGATTTTTTGTTAGGTGTATATGATGAGCATCGCATGGGTGGTTTAAGATTCAAAACTGATCCGGAAGGCGATTTTTTAAGTGCAGACAAAACCTATGCATCACCTCCCTGGGCTTCACTTCGGGATTTGGAATATGCAAGCTTGCAATTAGAGAATGATGAAGACTATGAAGATGATGAAGCATTGAAGTGGTTGAACATGTTATTGGCACCAGGTTCCTCTTTGGGTGGTGCCCGTCCAAAAGCAAGTATCAAAGACCAGGCAGGCGACTTATGGATTGCAAAATTTCCAAGTGCCAAAGATGAACACAATGTAGGTGCATGGGAAATGGTTGCTTTTGAAATTGCATCTGCTGCAAACTTGAAAGTGTCATCTTCTACTATTAAAAACCTTTCAGGTCAGTATCATACGTTCCTGAATAAACGCTTCGATAGAACAGCTAATGGTGAAAGAATTCATTTTGCATCTGCAATGACCTTGTTAGGCTATAATGATGGTGCAGATTTTCATGCAGGAGTTAGCTACCTGGAATTAGCAGAGTTCATTATTCAAAATGGCAGCAATGTTTCCGAAGATCTTAAAGAACTATGGAAACGTATTGTATTGAACATTTGTATCAAGAACACAGATGATCATTTACGCAATCATGGCTTTCTCCTCACAGATGCAGGTTGGACATTATCACCAATGTACGATGTGAACCCTTTTCCCGACGGCACTGGTTTAACGCTGAACATATCAGAAGATGATAATTCCCTTGATCTCGATTTAGCAATGTCAGTTATACAATACTTCCGTATAAAGCCTGCAGAAGCAACTTCAATTATCACTGATATAAAAACCGCAGTCAGCCATTGGCAAAAGATCGCAAAGAAAATAGGCATACCTGCAGCAGAACAAACCCGTATGGCTTCAGCGTTCATCACGTAGCCTTTAAACTATTGCATCATGATCCAAATCCCTCCAAATTTGTTCCTGCCGTTCATGTGCGATGTGAAATTCAACGCAAAAATGGGATAGGGAGCATGACACCTTTGACGAACTGGATCCCATTGAATTACTTCACTCTCTCATGAAGGATCATAACTTGAAGGCTAAGGACCTTGTTAATTTATTACAGGTAAGCAAAGGATATGTTTCGGATATTTTACATTACAAGAAGGGTCTTTCCAAGGATGTAATTCGTAAATTATCCGAACACTTCAAAGTTGCGCAGGAGGCTTTCAATAGACCGTATAAATTGGTTGTTCGCGAAAGTTCTCATCTACGCAATGCAAGCGTGATGAATACACCTAAACAACTGAAACGTGCCTAACCCTTTGTTTGCCTTTAAACTGCAGGGTTTTACTCTGTTCAGCGACTAACCGGCGCGAAAATTTCCTGTAAAAAGTAATAGCGGGTGAACTATTGACCCGGCCAGGAAACGGAACCGTTATTATTACCACTTCTCTCTTTAACTTTCCACCGAATTTGGCGCCGCTCCCCGGCAAAACAAATACTTCAGTATGGAAAGAATCACCATTCGCCCCGCAACGCCTGCGGACCTGGAACGGCTCCAGAAAATCGGGCGCCAGACTTTTTACGAAACTTTTTCCGCATCCAATTCGGAAGCGAATATGAAAAAATACCTGGAAGAAGGGTTTTCAGCCGAAAAGCTGCGCGGCGAACTGCTCAACAGCCACACGGCCTTTTATTTCGCGGTGCTGAACGGCGAGGTGATTGGTTACCTGAAGCTCAACTTCGGTCCGGCCCAAACGGAATTAAAGGATGATGATGCCGTGGAAATTGAACGCATTTATGTGCTGAAAGATTTCCATGGAAAGCAGGTAGGCCAGCTGCTATACGACAAGGCCATGGAGGTGGCCAGGCATTCAGGTGCCCGCTACGTATGGCTGGGTGTATGGGAGCAAAACCCCAGGGCCATTCGTTTCTACGAGAAAAATGGCTTTGTGGCTTTCGATAAACACCTGTTCAGGCTGGGCGATGATGAACAGACCGACATCATGATGAAACGGCCGCTTTAAAGGAAAACCACGGCGTGTTCACCGCGCCGGGTTAGGCTTCCCTTAAAATTTTTTCCATCTTGCGGCCCTTGGCCAGCTCGTCCACCAGTTTATCGAGATATCGCACTTGTTGCGTTAAGGGGTTCTCGATCTCTTCCACCCGGTAGCCGCAGATCACCCCCGTTATAAGCCGTGCATTGGGGTTCAGCGTTGCCTTGCCGAAAAATTCTTCAAAACTGGCCTTGCTGTCAATCAGTTTCTGAAGTTGCGCTTCGTCATACCCGGTAAGCCATTCTATCACCTGGTGCAGCTCTTCGCGGCTGCGCCCTTTTTTCTCCACTTTGGCCACAT
>JAPCXC010000150.1:0-17961 GCA_027243985.1 Cryptosporidium canis | reverse complement strand
CGCTTCGAATATGATCAAAATCAAGTCTGAGAGGCTTGATTCTGAATCCGATGAAGCCGGAGCTCCTCTTTTGGAGTCTCCCAGACTGGATGCTTGTCTGGCCCTGGCCGATACCCAAACTCTGGCTTTGGCCCTGGGCCCTCCTCTTGCTCCTCTCCGCCAAGTCATTATCCAGAGAGTTGCCGTAGTTGATCCTCAGGAGTGAGTGGTACTCCTCAAGTACCGGGTTGCCTCCCAGGTTCAGCAGCATGTTCCTGGAGTTTATGTAGTTGAGGGTGCTCTGGATGTACCTCCAGGGGAAGAGCGTGTTGGGTTTGATGTCATCGTTGAAGATCTCGGCGTATATCTCACTCTTGAGTGATTTGGGTCCACACAAAGATCTGATCCTGTTCATCTCTTGATCTGAGACGACAGCAGTATCGCTGGTACTTAACATTAAATGATTGGCAATTGAGATGAAGCTGAGGTACCTGTTAAAGAAGGAAAGAATATGCGGGAGAGGAAGCAGAGTGTATTCGTCCGAGGAGTCCAGGATGCACCTTGCTGAGCAGGCCATGAAGTGGCAGACCAAAGTCGTGTTGATCTTTTGTCTGTTAATGGGTTTGTAGTCCTCAGCGGAGGTGAAGTGGTCCCACCCCAGCTGGGTGATGGGTACCTTACCCAGAATGAGCTCCCTGAACACCGGAAGGTTGTTCACGTTCGCTAGGGGACTCTCCCCATCATAGTTGGCCTTATTCTCGTAGAGAGACAGGATGCATGAGACGCAATAGCATATGGAATCAAGTATCCCCTGGGTCTGAGAGAAGCTTAGATCCTCCCCCACCTCGTACAAAGGACCTGAGGGAGACGAGTCCCTGCTGCTGGTGATCCAGAATGTCATCCTGCACGAGTCAATAGCCAGCTTTGTCGGGATGTGGATCCCGTTCGTCAAGAGAGAGAAGAGCAAGTTCCAGGTCAGTCTGTTGACAATGGAGGACCTGATAAAGCTCGGACAGAGCGGGTGTCTGATGAACTGGTCCATCAGCCAGTGGGCCACGTACACAGAGGGCGAAAGGGAGGAGTACTTGAGCTGCTTCTCACTGCCCCTGGAGGAGGGACTCCCACCTCCGGTACCACCACTGCTGCTGCTGCTGACGCCACCCCCTCCCTCCCAGACCCGAATCGAAAAGATCTGGACCAAAGACCCCATCAGGTGGAAGGAAAGCTCCGTCTTGAGGAAGCTGGAAATTATCTCTCGGAAGCGGCTCTGGCCCTGCCCGTGATCCTGGTCAAAATAGCATGCTGCAATGTAAATGAGTCTCTGCCAGGAGTAGAGTTTGTCGGTCAGAGCGCTCTGGCAGTCGATCTGGTCGAGGATTTTCCGGGTGGAGTCCTTCATGGAGATCTCGGCGCTGCTGTGGATATCGTTGTAGATGGACCTCTTGAACATGAGCCAGTAGTCTGGCGAGGGCGAGAGATGGTTGTTGTCGTCCATGTTCTGGTGAGCAGCAGGAAAGACAAAGTCCTCTCTCCCGCGAATGATGAAGTAGGTACAGATCCTCATGATCCGGATGACCTGATAGAACCTCTCTGAGACGACGTCCACGCTCTGCGAGCCGTCCTTGAGATCCTGGAACAGGAGCTGGTTGATGTGGTCCGGGATGATACCAGCAATGTTGCAGAGAGTGTCAACCGCCGAGATCTTGATGGACCAGGTTGCTGTGGTGCCGTTGGACTTGAGGACGAGCTTCTTGGCGGTGAGGGGATTGGAGCCCTCGAGATTGAAGATCCGCTGGTTCATGCTCAGCCTCCCATAGATGGAGTTGTCCAGGTGCCTGACCGGCTTGATCTGGAGATGCCCCTTCCCCGCGCCGATGGACAGGCTCTCCGAGACAAACCTCTGTCTCCGAATCCACCTCCAGAGTAGATCGCAGTCTCTGGTGGGGAGGATCGTCCTCAGCCGGATCTCTGGCAGGTCGTAAAGCTGGCTCGGCTCGGGGGAGCCGCTCTCATCCAGGCTCTCGCAGTCTATACCGGTACTTGTGATGATCTTGAGCAGGCTCCTCTGATCCCCAGTCTCAACGGGCCTGAATCTGTCAGGCCTCTCCTCCAGCCGACTGCCGGCTCCCGGGGAGAAGATGTTGAAGAGACGATCGCCCTGGGCGCCGTCTCGGGAGCCGAGCTCCAGGTCCTTGTTGCCACAAGAGTAGAGGGAGAAGTGGCCAATCAGAGAGAAGAACCCGAATAGCAGACTCTTCATCCTCTCCGTAAGTCTCGGGCCGCTGCTCCCGGGACACAGCTCGAGCGTCACTCTGGTGATGAGGGAGACAACCAGCGCAGACCTCGAGATGAGCACGGACATGGAGTCCAGAAGATGCTTATGGAGCTCCAGCGTGTCCCCGCTGCTCTCCAGACCCTCCGAGACGCAGATCCTGAGATTCTCCGTCCCCAGCAGGAAGTACAGCTGGTGAACGAATCGGACCCTGAAGAGCTGGTAGAAGCCCTCCAGGATGAGCTCTAGCTGCGGGAGCTTCAGTCCGAAGAGAGAGGAGTAGCAGAGGACGCCACTGTCGATGCTGCTGCTCAGCCACGGGAGATCGCCGTAGGTAATGTTGGAGCACCTCCTTCTGAGCAGAAGGTCTCTTTCAAAGTGGGACTTTGACGACCCGGAACCTCTTGGAGAAGAGCCTGTCTCCTCGCTCTGGTCGTCCAGGGAGCTCAGGTCGATCCCAAAGATGGTGCACACCGAGCACAGCAGCAGCGTCTTCTCGATCAGGGACTCCAGGAGCTGCGAAACCATCTCGGGACTTTGGCCCTGGGGAGGACTCACCAGCTCCAGAGAATCGGGCTCATCCTCGGAGATGTGCACGCAAAACAAGGTCTCCAGGTGGGTCTCGAAGTCCGAACTGATGGTCAGCAGACTCCTGTGGACAGATCTCACTAGGTTGTCCTTAAGTCCTGAAAGCAGTCCGTGGCTGGAGACAAAAATCTCCTGGAAGAGCTTGATGTTCTGGATGTAGATCAGAAAGCTCATGTTGAAGAGCTGCTTCTTGCTGCTCAGGTCCAGCTCCTTGAGGGCCAGGTCGTGGATTGAGGGCGAGGCCGAGGAGGCCTGGCCTCCCGCCGCAAGCTGCTGGATCTGCTCCTGGGTGACCACCCTGCCCCCATGCAGAGACTCAAACCATGTGCTGCTTCTCCTCCTGTACCGGGTCGAGAACGGAAGCCCCTCGTAGAGAATGGTGAGCGGGTCCAGGACCACAAAGATGACAGCAAGACGAGTATCCTCCGAGATCTGGGCCAGCTCGTTGAACTGAACCTCCAGGACGCTCCCAATGCTCTCCCCCCCGATGAAGATCTCCGACCTCAAGATGGACCCGGAGGAGTTGGAGCTCACTCCGTATCTGATATCTATAACCGTCCCCTCGGCGTAGGGTATCTCCAAGGCGAACATGTTCTCTGGCAGCTGGTAGACCTGGGAATTGGAGGGGGAGGACGAGGACGAGGAGGGCGGCTGAGGCCTAAGCCCAACAACATCGTTCCGCTGGAACACCTCCTCTAGAGACATCGTCAGCACGTTCGAGGGCGCAACTGTTATCCCAAACCTCCCAACTCCGAGGACTCTGAAGGAGAGGATGTTGGGAGGTACCGACAGGCCCGTGGAGAGGAGACCTCTGAAGGTCAACGGAGCTCTGCAGATGACAATGCCTCCGCCCATGGAGGCTTGGGTGCACTGAACAATCCTCCCGTCTATACTGGTATTGAAGTTCTCGCTTGGAAGAGCTCCAATGAAGATGGAGGAGTGAGGATGATCTCTAAAGCTGGATGGTACATCATTACCAGCAGCGGTGCCTCCAATAGGATGTAGATCTCGTACACCAACGGCAAGGCCAACACCGGGAATTGCGAATCCCGGCTCCGTCACGGGGCTAAGCGTGGAGTTTTGGTGGACCGGGGTGTCCTTGGACTTGGAGTCCGTCTCCTGGACCGCAGAGTTGTAGTTGATCAGCTCGCTGGAGATGCACCTGAGGAAGGATCTCGGGAAAAGGTGGAGATCCGGCAAGGTCACCGAGAAGTTTCGGATGTTCGCAGAGGAGTCTCTCTTGGACTGAGTGATCTCATTCAACTGAAGAATCCACTCCTGGATCTCCTGCAGGTCTAAGACCCCCGTCCCCATCACACTCTCACCATTAACAGACTTAGACTGGTTCTCCCTGTCTCCGGTACCTGTTGTTAGATCCTTGAGTGTGCACTGTCGAATGCACTCTGTTAACAGCACGGAGATCTTGCTCTCAATCTTGGAGTTTCTTGTCCACAAATCCTTGAGAGTGTGCTGCTCCCCGTCATGCAGCTTCAGGAACTTTATGAGGATCGAATAGGAGATGTCCCCCCAGCCCCCTGAGCCGCCGTCCTCCGCTGGGAGCTGGTCTCTCTCCTCCTGGCTGCTCTCCGCCTCCACTCTCCTGAGCCTCGCGGAGTAGCAAGTGAGCTGTATCGCGTAGATGAAAATGTTCAGGATGTCCTCCACGTACAGTCCCAGCTCCTCGCAGACCTCCTCTCCTCCCGTGCTGGCCTTGTTGTCGTCGTCCCCACAGTCTCCGTCTCCGCTGTTGCTGCTACTGTTTGCTCCCTCATCCCCCGGAGCGTGCTCCGTCGCCCGGAGACTCTGGATCTTCTCCGAGATGGCCGTCAAGACCCCAAACGTGTAGGAGATGATCCTTTCCTTGATGGCCCTGTCGCTCCCTCTCGAGATCAGGGTCATTAGGAGATACGTCTTGAATAGAATCCAGCCCCTCTTCTTCAGCCGGACGATGTAGCTGTTGTTGAGGATGATACTGTTCATCCGGTTCAGACTGTCCAAGAGAATCACCGAGGAAGATGACGAGACGGACAAAGACGATGATGACGACAAAGACTCGCCATTTCTCAATCCCCCCAACCCGGGCTTTACTGCTGAGCTTGAACTCGAAACAGCTAAACGACCTCCTGATTGGAGACAACTTCTTCTGGAAATAAGATATCGGTACCCTCCTGTGGTAGTCAGAGCCACTTGGTCAATCCTGAGCTTCCTACTATAAAGACGAATAAAGGTGCATCCGCATGCTTGTGAGTTGTGGGGAGGGTCTAGCCTCGTGATCACGGGATTCCGGGTCAGGCTATTGGAGTCTCCACAGGATGCGCATCTATGTAGAGGAATGAAGGACTCCAGCTCAAACCCGTCCGAAGACAAAGATTCGGGCGTCTCGGTGGCATCAATGCTCTCCGTTCTGACTAGGAACTGGAAGTAAAGCAGCATCTGGCCGTCTTGGGACCTGGGGATGGCGTCCCCATCCTCCTCGAGCCTAAAGATGAGCAGACTCGAGTCCTGATTGTAGCCTAGTCTATAAAAGGACCCAAACTTGTATTCATCTGCAAAAATAGGTACCGAATGTACCTTTAAGCTTGATAAACGTTGAACAAAGAGGAAAATACGGGTATCTTCTTGATCATTTCTGGATCCCTGAATAATTTGCTCAATGTGATACCCTTGATCTTGGAGAACTCGGACCAGGCTTCTCTCATCCTCGGGCTTGAGCTCCGCAATCAAAAGTCCAGTAACGGAGTCCCCGAGCGAGATCTGACCATCCAAAGACGGAGAGCCCCTGAGGCCAGGGGACGGAGCGTCCCGGACGGCGCGTCTGTTGTGGATGAAGGGGAAGATGCAGGCCGTGATGTTCCTCAGCAGCGGGATCTCATCGCTGGCTCTCCTCGAGGCGATCATGAAGTAGAGGATAACCAATCTGAGCGAGGAGTCGAACCAGAGCTCGTCGTTCTCCGTGATACTCTGGTACAGCTGGCTCGTCCTCAGGATCTCGCTGTCGAAGATGTGCGTGATCCACTCCTGGATGTTGTTGACTATCCCTCCGGTATACCTAAAAATCTCCCTGGAGAAGGGGCTCCTCTCGGGACTCAAGTGGGGAGGCACCAGATCCCCGCCGTCTCTATTCTCCAAGCAGAGCTCCAGGATGGACCTGAATCTGAAGTCAAATATCATCACCAGCTGAGCCAGACGGATGTGCATCCAGCCCTCGTACCTCAGGAAGGACTGGAGCGACACCTTGTAGCGGCTATGACACGAGGTCATTCTGTAGATCTGCTCCAGAACTATCTGCTTCAGCAGGGAGGAAAAGATCTCCGTCTTGATCACCTTGTTCAGATCCTGCATGCTGCTCGGACCATGCATTATGAAGTGGATGTAAATGTCCAGCACCTGACTCGAGCAGATCTCCTCTCCTAGCGTGGAATCACGCTCCCCACCAGTCTCCCGGTCCTGAGCGTGATTCTCCACGCCCCCAGAGGAGCCCGGCTGACTGGAGAGGACCAGAGGATCCGAGTTATTCCTGCTTAGCTTCAGGGAGACAGACCCTGGAGACGGACCAAGGCCAGGACTCGACACTCCAAAAGAACCCATAGAAGTAATCATGGGCTGCTCAAAGCTCTGCTGAGACGACCTCCTTCGGATGCTTAGCAGCTGCTTTAGCATGTCTATGTGGTGGCTGTTGCTGCTGAAGATGATGTTGGTGTCGGTTGCCCTTCTGTTCTTCTTGCCACCCCTGGAGCCGGCCTGCTCGGAGTCACGACGGAGCGTCCCCAGAGGATCCTGGTCCGACCTCCAGTGGGCGTCCTCCCGCTCCTGCTCCTCTCTTTGGGGAATCGTGGGACCCCTGTACCTGCTGCACAGGTTGAAGGGCACGTTTTCAATAATCCACCTGCATCTCGAGATGGTCGTCTCGATGAACCTCTCCTTGACCTTGGCTTGCTGCTCCAGGTCCATGTTCTCCTGGCCCTCCGAGGCGCTCTGCGCCTGCCAGTTGGACAAAATCTGGGAGCAGCACTTCCTCGAGATGCTCAGAGACATCTCCAGGACCGCAATCTTGCTGCTGTCGAAGCCGGGGACCTCGTCCACGCCAAAGAGATGCATTATCACGGAATACACCGCCAGCTGCAGACCCTTGTACTTGGGATGGAAGGTCTTCCAGTAATGACCCAAAGACTCGATACTCTCCATATCTGAATCAATTATTCTCGTGATCAAATTCCTCTCCAAAGTCGGTACCGATCTTTTTTCAGTCCCTGACAAAACTCGGAGCAAATTATCAATCCACTCGGATCTCTGGCTCGTCAAGCTTCCCACATTCAAGCTATAATGCTCAAAGCTCCTATACTCGAGCAAGTTCCCGACCACGTTCCCCAAGATCAGCGGGTGGATGCTTGCAGAGAGCTGAGCCAGGCTGCTCTCCTTGACGGAGCTCAGCAAGTAGTCCCTCAGGACACCCGAAATGTCAATATTCGCCCACACAAAGAGCTGGGACAAGAGCCAGCTAAACATGATGTGCGCCTCCAGAACTGGATGCATAGAGTCCTGTCCGGAGACCCCCCCTCCCACGGCCACCACGTCAAGGTCAAACAAGCCCCTCGAGAACTCGGAGAACCTCTCGCCAAAGCCAACCATCCTCTTCAGGACACGCAAGTTCAAGTTGACCACGTTCTCGTGGAGCAGGTACATCAGCTGTCTCCTGGCTCGAGACGAACTGCCCGGAGCCACCGTCTGGAACCTCGAGATGCTCGCCTCCGACCTCCCCAGCCGCCCCGCTAGCAAGTCGGAGCTGCACAAGCTGTAGGAGACGATGCTCCCCAGGGCCTCCGTAATGCCGTACTTCAGCAGATGCCCAAACCAAACCACCTCCCCAGACGCATAGACGCCACTCCCCTCCCTGTACAAACTATCCGTCAAAAATCGAATCTTGTCATTACATGAAGAATCGGTACCTTTTAAATAAAGTACCGAACAATCAAGATCAGATGGATAATTTCTAGATCTTTGGTTGTGGCGGCCAAGGTGGGTCTCGAACAGATCCTGCGAGTGCTCAGCAAGGAGATCAACGATCTGGTAGATCACTTCTCTCCAAAAGACGATGTTTTGGCTGGTCCTCAGGTAGTCTCTGGAGTGCCTGACCTCCTGTGGGGTGTCTCCGGAGGGCTCCCCTCCTGGGCTGGAGCCGGAGCTCCCCTGGAGAAGGCTGTGGGACCTCCCCACGGAGCAGACAGGGTTCTCGGAGGCCTGGAGCTCGGGGACCACGAAGTTCATGGAGCTGCTGAATTTGTGTCTTCTGTGGCCGGGGGGGGGCTCAGGGGTGGGGGCAGGAGGAGCCCCTGGACGGGCCGGATCCCCCAGGACAGAGCTCCCGGGGTGCTGGAGCAGGTCCTTGCTCCTGTCTCTCCTTCTGCTCTGGTCTGGGCTGCTTGGCCTGGAGAAGAGGAGCTCCTTCTCGAATCGGTCGGTGATTAGCTCGAGAATATTGGACTGGGAAATCCTCATGCCGTTGGTGACTAGAATGTTGATCAGGATGTTGAGTACGATCCGATGATCACAGTTATTCCGGTACTCGGGCGTGATACTTTGTTTGCTTGCTTTATTCTTGGAGCGGTCATAGTGTCTGTACATCCAGTCCAAGGTTGAGTGGCTCTGTCTCTCTGTTTCAATTTGAATCTTGATCGACTCGGTCAGGTTCTGAGAGAGGAGGCAGTTCTCCGGGAGAGTTTGCTCGGCCTGGAGGCTCCTGTCGAGCAACGGCTCTGGGACGACAGACCCGGAGGAGAATTCGGCGTTCCTCCTCATGAGCTCCTTGAAGAGAGTGAAGAAGTTGGAGCTCAAATCAGGGACGGGAGGAGCGGGCTCTGGGTCCTTTGGCCCTCTGCTCTTGAGCAGTCTGGTGACCATTAGGCTGAACACCTCCGCCTCGTCCAAGTGCTGGATTAGCTCGAGGATCTCATTGATCTCGCTTCGGCTGCAGTTCATGATCGCCTTGATGAACCTGAGAACATCCTCGAGGGAAATTGACTGGAAGATCATCTGAACCACGTCCGAGCTCATCCTGGACAGCGTGCTGATGGCCGAGATCCTGCACATCCACTGGAACCCCTGCAGCTCCAAGTCCAGATCCAGACTCAGGAGTCTGCTGATGGTCCGGAAGCAGTCCTCCAGACTGGGGGACACCCCGACAGGATCCGTGGTCCGACTCTTGTGGGGGCGGTCGGGGTCCTGCGTCTCCTGAGCTGGAGGAGGCTGGAGCAGAGACTCCTCGCCGGACACGAACCGCTTGAGAATGAGGACGAGATTCAGCACCAGCAGGGTGCTGGGCTTGACGTCCGAGGCCTGGAGCTCCCCCTGACTAAGCTGCTCCAGGGCGTCCAGCTCGTCGTTGAGCAGCTGGAGCATACTGGAGAGGTCGTCGCTCCCCCCAAGCCCCCTCCAGCTCAGGTGGTGGCTGGAGTGGAGCTCCAGCACCGCCCTGGGGTCCTTGTTGATTCTCGTCCTCCAGATGCTGGACAGAAAGATCAGGAGGCTTCCGATGGAGACCCTGACTCTGGGGCTCCCCAGATCCTCCTTGGACTGAGGAGCATCCATCTCCAGCTGGTCCAATATGCCGTTCCTCAGCAGGATGTCCTCGACCAGTCTTCTGGAGAGGTTCTCGGAGGACTGGAGCTCAAGAAAGATCTCTTCAATCATGGTGACTTGGATCTTGAGATCACTGAACATCTCCCTGCCGAATTTGAGAGTGTGGACAATTTCTCCATTAACCAAGACTGAGAGACAGCTTTGGATCGTCTTCTCTCCGCTGATCTCAATGTATGTCGCCAGCTCCACCAGATAGTCTCCCATGAAGGATCTCTCCAGCTGTCTGGTCAGTCTCGCCTCCTCGGTCCACCCACCACCTCCTCCTCCGGGAGGATACGCAGAGTTGGACCCGGATCTGGCTGAAACCCCTGCTCGGCCGGAGCACAGATCCGCTCTGCTCTCGTAGATGTTGATAGTGTTGTCGCAGAACTCGAGAGTGAGCACGCTCCCGAGAGGCCTCGTCTCCCTCCCTCCTCTGGTGCGGGTGTCAAACTTCCTCAGACTCGGGATCTGCTTGGTTGGATTCTTAGATCTGGTCTCGGAGAGGCCCTCCGGGTCAGTCGGCTCCAGCGAGATCTCGATTCGAGATCTCACCCGGTTCTCCTGGATCACCTCGTTGAAGACTCTGGAGTCGGAGATGAGGTGGAACTGAATGATGTTGCAGCCAAAGAGAGGGACGTTCTCGAACACCACATGTCTGGAGAATGGCAGTCCGAGCACCTCCTGCTCGTCTCTCCAGGAGTTGGAGACTCTCCTCAGACTCTCCCCCCCATCGTAGACCAAAAGGTCGAAGCTGGGAGCCAAAGCCAGGATCTGGAGCTTGCTCCAGACCAGAGGGTCCATCTCCAGGACAAGCTGGTCACCAATCTGCCTCCGGAGCCTGGAGAGCTCCCGCAGCACCTCCAGGAGAAAGGACATATTCTCCAGCTTAACAACTAGCCGCAAGCACAGGTCCAGGATCAAGTTGGTCTGCTCCAGATTGAAATACTCCCGCGAAATCAGCCCCAGAATGCTGGAGAACTTGCTGGACAGCCTCGAGGACTGCTGGACTCTTCTCTTCCATCCCATCTTGGCAGGGTGGAGCCGTCCCCCCAGGAAGTCACCCAGGTCCTGAATCGCAGATCTCAGCTCCGAGTTTGAGTCGTCCCGGAGAAGCAGTCCGTACCTCCTCTCCAGACCAACACCCCCCAAGCTCCTGCCAAAGTAAATGTCCCTCTCCTGCTCCTGGTCCATCATCAGGCCGCGGCTGAAGCGGCCCCCTGTCCCCAAGTCCTCCAGCTCGTCTCCATCCGTACGCCCCGAGTCCCCCGCACCGACCAGACCCAGAACCGAGTCCCTCAACTTCAGCAGTGCCGCCGGGAACTTTATCACCTCCGCGTTGCTCAACCGGCCCGTCTCGTACAGCCCCTTATTCTCCGACCTCACGATCACATTCTCCTCCAAGAGCACCTCGCTGATCCTCTTCATGTTGGCCGCCCCCTCCATACTACTCGCCCTGCTGACACTCAAAAACTGGTTCATCTGCTCCGCCAGCCCGCTGATCACCTCCCTCTCGCACTCCACCATACCCCCAAAGTGTCTGACCAGACTCTCCTTAAGCCACTCCCTAAACTCGTCAGAGAAGCCCCCAAGGGGGTCCATCCGCAGCCCACTGGCCTCGCCCCCACACTTGGAGCCGTCCTCCCCGGCTCCAGCTCCGACCCCCCTCTCCGCTGGCCCCCTGGCCCTCCTTATAGAGCTCAATACCATCCTGCTCACAAACTCCCTCCTCGCCTCCTTAGAGCCAACCCCCGACAACTGCCCCACCCCCCACAAAATGTACCTCTCTGCCATCTCCGACGGCGACACGTCCAACAACCTCAGCTCCGAAAATATCTCCACTGGATACTCACATCTTTCCCGGACTATCCTGTCCAAGTCGCCTCTGCGAACACTCATACTCTCTTTCTTCCGCCAAATGTGCCTCTCCCTTCTTAATTCTCTGCTGTCGCATGCATGCATGCATGCCCTCTCTATGCAATTTCCCCACACTGCCGTGGCTGAATCGGGCCTCCTCAACTAACTAATTAGGGTCGCTCGGACTCCCCCTAGACCTTTCATCTAGGCCACAGCCTCTCTCTCTCTACCTCCCTCTATATATAGAAATATATATAGAGATATATATAGATATATTTCGCCGCTCTATACAAATCTCCCTCTTCCCAAAGAAACGCGTCTGAACTCGTCTATATCCGTGTATGCGTCTGCAAATACATACACATATAATTCTCTTGTGTCCGTTGCTGCCTCTTCCGTCAATCTAGCTTTTTAGTCCCTCTCGCCCTCTCCTGCCCTCTTCCCCTCACCCATCTAAATATTTATTGCATGCACAGGAAAAGGCGGGAAACCCGCCAGTGAAATTAAAATGTATAGGGGAGATGGAGGCGGAGGTGGAGCGGGGGGGAAAATTGAGAAATTCAAGAGACATGGAGGACAGAAAGGACAGGAAAGAGCTTGGCGTTGGATCTCGACTGCCAGCTTGGCGACAGACGGGATCTCGCCTGCCGTTGGTGGTGTCGGGAAGTCGAAAGGTCGGACAAGGAGCCGAAAGGCCGGACAAGGAGCCGAAAGGCCGGACAAAAAGCCGAAAGGCCGAACAAGGAGCCGAAAGGCCGGACAAAAAGCCGAAAGTTCGGGCAGGCCGAGCAGGTGTTTGCGGAGCAGGAGGGCGGGCAGGGCCGGCAAAATTAATTAATTTTTGGGTCTGGGGATTTTGGTTGGAATGTGGGTGGGGGCTTCCCGGTGGCGGGCATTTCCGGGAGCCAGGAAGGCCTCCAATAAATTTGGGAAAAAGGTGTCTATTTGTGTCTATAGGATAAATAAATAAAAAAAGAGAGGGACAAGAGAAAACTTCCACAAGGACCTAATTTGGAAGAATTGGGTGATCGTGTTTGTTTTAAGAAAGAGAATTCGCAGAGTGCCTTGGAGACTAGAGAATTTGGCAAGTCCAGGGACGAAGACAGTAGAGGAACACTTTAGAAAGCAGGCAAGAAGAGCATTGCAGAGATGAGTTCAGAAGAGAAGAACTATGGTACGATCTACAAAGTCGCAGGACCTCTGGTCGTTGCGGAGAACATGAGTGGGACCAAGATGTACGAGCTGGTTCGAGTCGGATTCCAGAAGCTGGTTGGAGAGATTATCCGTCTGGAGGGGGACACGGCCTCCATCCAGGTTTACGAGGACACCTTTGGGCTCACGGTTGGGGATCCGGTCATTAAGACAGGACAGCCACTTTCTGTGGAGCTTGGCCCGGGTATTCTGGATAACATCTTTGATGGTATCCAGAGGCCTTTGAGGTTCATTGCAGAATCCACCAAGGATATGTTCATCCCCAGAGGAGTGGACGTGAAGTGTCTGGACCACGACAAGCTTTGGGAGTTTACGCCGAACGCAAACCTCAGAGTTGGAGACATCATCACCGGAGGCGACATCTTTGGGTCCGTATACGAGAACTCCCTGTTCAAATCCCACAAGATCATGCTGCCACCCAACGTCCAAGGAAGAGTCGTCAGGCTCCCAAGCGCAGGGAACTACACGATCGACGAGGACCTGATTGAGATCGAGTACGACGGAGTGGTGAAGAGCTACTCGATGCACCACACCTGGCCAGTGAGAGTTCCCAGGCCGTGTCTGGAGAAGCTGCAGGGCAACACTCCTCTGCTGACCGGACAGAGGATCCTGGACGCCCTTTTCCCGTCCGTGCAGGGAGGGACCTGCGCCATCCCCGGGGCCTTTGGGTGCGGCAAGACCTGCATCTCACAAGCACTGAGCAAGTACAGTAACTCCGACGTGATCATTTACATCGGCTGCGGAGAGAGAGGAAACGAGATGGCCGAGGTCCTCACTGAGTTCCCCGAGCTGTACACAGTGGTCGACGGGAAGAAGGAGTCCATCATGCAGAGGACCTGTCTGGTCGCAAACACCTCCAACATGCCCGTCGCCGCCAGAGAAGCCTCCATCTACACCGGAATCACGCTCTCCGAGTACTTCAGAGACATGGGGTGCAATGTCTCCATGATGGCAGACTCCACTTCCCGTTGGGCTGAAGCTCTTAGAGAGATTTCTGGTCGACTGGCGGAGATGCCAGCCGATTCCGGTTATCCCGCCTATTTGGGCGCCAGACTCGCCTCCTTTTATGAGAGATCCGGGAGAGTCAAGTGCATGGGATCTCCAGACAGAGAAGGTACAGTTACAATTGTTGGTGCGGTTTCTCCTCCGGGTGGTGACTTCTCGGATCCGGTTACAACCGCTACCATTGGCATCGTTCAGGTATTTTGGGGGCTTGACAAGAAGCTCGCCCAGAGAAAGCACTTCCCGTCGGTCAACTGGAACACCTCCTTTAGCAAGTACTCCAGGGTCCTGGAGCCGTACTTCGACTCCATCGACCCAGAGTTCAACGCGCTCCGACAGAAGATCTCCGAGATCCTACAAAAGGAGAACGAGCTCGCCGACATCCTGCAGCTGGTCGGCAAGGACTCCCTCTCCGAGGACCAAAAGATCGTTTTGGAGGTCGCCAAGATCATCCGCGAAGACTTCCTCCAGCAAAACGCCTTTTCGGACTACGACTTCACCTGTCCCCTCCAGAAAACACTCGGAATGATGAAGACCATCGGGAACCTATACGACCTTTCCCTAAAGGCGGTCAAGGACTCCTCCCAACAACAACAAAAGATCGGCTGGTCCACCATCTATAACTCCATGAGAGCCACCATCAACAAAATCACCTCCATGAAGTTCCTCGACCCCAGACTCACCGACCAGGAAATCAAAAACCACTTTTCACAACTCAACGACGAGGTCGCCTCCCAATTCAGAGCCATCTCAGACAAGTAAACGATGCCACGCGCACCCTACACACAACACGGCCAACCCCTGAAAACCCATACCCATATACTCCACGGCCACCACTCTACTCACGTACATCTTATATCTGACACACACATCTCGTAGATTATTAATTACTACTATCATCCTTAAACCCAACACACCTGCTCTCCCCCACCCCGTGTCTGACCTGTCCCCATATGCATATACCGGCGAACCCTACGCATCTTATGCAGCACCCTCCCCGTGCCGCCCGCCAAACAACCAGACAAGAGAAAAATACATCAAAACTTACTTTTAACCACTATAACAATCTAAACTAAACGAATCTCAAATCCCTACCCGCATCTCTCCACATACGCACCACAACTCCGCACTTGCACTTGTTTTCGCTGCCCGTCTACTCCTCCGATCTGGGTTGTCTTCTTCCACCACCCCTTCTACCACTCCTAGAGGCCGATGCCGAGGCCGATGCAGAAGACGGAGAACCGTGCTGACTACCTCCACCCACATCTGAACCCCGCCTGCCGCCCCGCTTGCCTCTTCCACCCGGCTTGGGAGATGATGAACTCAACACCGGAGACGATTCCAAATTCACCTCACCCTTGTCATGCCTCGCACTCCCTCCTCCATGGTGACCCGCGCTCCGGCCCCGATTATGATGCGATCTCGGAGATGGCGACGATTCCCTTTCTACCAAGCCCTCCTGTGACTGATCATGCACGGCCCCCCCATCATCCTGCAGATGACTCTCCTCCGCGGAGTGATCCAAAACACACACGGGATCGCCGCCCTTGTCCTCCTCCCGGCCATCCTCCACCACTGAATCCATCGCTATCTCGTCACCGCCCCAAATCCTCCCCTTCAAGTAATCAAAGCCCCTACTATGAAAATCCTCCAACAAATCAGAATTCATCGCCTCATACAACTCATCCCAAGACCCTACAATGCGACCTGATAACTCCGGAGCCGATATCAAAGACTCCAACTTCAAAGACTCAGAGTAAAATGGAAACAACTCAGGATTCTCCCCAGGACTTGCAAACAACCGCCCCCCCCTCTTATTCAACCCCCTCCATCTTGATACCACCTCCTCCAACTTTGACGGACAATAACACCTAGCAAACATTGCCGCAAAAGGCACCATGCCAGACTCCAACAAATCCTGAATACAAGAATCCCCATCCTGCAGTAAAGTATGACACACAAATGCAGTATTCCACATGTTATTCTTGCTTGCCATCTTTGCCACATAACGCAAACCCTCCAAATCCCCTATACAAGAATATATTAAGAGCAAAGAGTCCAAATCCTGAACCTCACGGTAACAACCAATCGCCATCGAAAACCTCCCCTCCTCCAAAGCCAAATCACCCAACACCTTCCATCTCTTCCTATTCACACTCGAAATCCCCACCGGGAAATCACTCATGTTGGCCCTCACCATACCACATGATGCACCGCCCTCCGCATCCTCTCTCTTTTGAATATCATGCAAGATCGAAATGCACATATCCAACTTACCCATACCCAAAGCCAAGTCAAACTTCTGATCGAGATCCTCCGTTATCGACAAAGCCTTTTCCTTGTAACCCTGGATCTCCAAGAACCTTGCAATCTTTGTGTGAAGCCCAGAAGGAATCTTGCCCCAATATACATCCTCCGCCGTCTCAAAGTCCTTGTTAATGATACAAGACTGATACTCTATATAATTCAAATCCAAAGAATAACTTATACTAACAAAGTCCTTACTCATCAACACAATCCTCTGAATCTCCTTGACATATCCCAAGATATGATACATGGTTTTCTCCGGCAAATAAGCCACCAAATCAATAAATCCATTCATCCAAATCTGCAACCTCATCTGAACTGTAACATAAACAAAACATGTGGAAACCCAAACCCCACTCTTCACCTTGTCATTAATCTCTGATATAAAATCAAAGGCCAACTCAATCCCGTCCTCGTGACTCATCTCCCCTGAAGAATTTGGCGGAGCCGACAAAATCTCCTCGACTGTTTGCCTATTGTACTTGAGTATATAAGAAGTGTCCAGGCATGCTATACATAGATAATTACCAGCATCATCCCAGTATATACTGGAAATTGGAGAAGAAATGTCAACCCTACGAATCAAACGAGACTCGGTCCAATCGTAAAAGCAAACAAAGTCCAAAGACTTGATTGCCAACAACTGACCCCCAAATATCTCCTCCACATAATAGCTTGGAATGAATGAAAAAGACTCCTTAAAGTCATTATACACGATAATCCTCCCTCCCGGCTCCATGATCGCAAAGAAATGCCCATCCACCGACCAGGAAAGCCCAATAGCCTTACCAAAACACTTGCTTCTCAATGCCTGTGTAGTATAAATCACAAACTCCTCATCCCCACAAATAGACAAGAAGCGACCATTGGGATGAAACTGAATATCCTGTGGATAAATTTCACTGCAGCCAAGCTCCTTAAAAGGCAAGACCACCCTCTCCCCATCAGCATAGTCAAAATCCCAATCTAACTGAGAAGACGAAAGAGGCCTCGTCGCCAAAGCTCTCAGATTGGCCAGACATATCTCAGTACCCTTTGCTATCAAGATCTTGCCCGAATTAAGGGCTGCTAGAGGCTGCTCAGAACCAATCTTCAAAACAACCATCCCCTCGTCACAACCAATCCCAAGAACATTGTCCACTGACGAAATACACCAACATCTATCCAAAAGGTAGTTTAGAGTCGTCTCCAACCGATAGGTCGTGGAGTGCCAAATCTTGATGGTCCCGTCTTCGCTGCAAGAAATGATGAGCGGAAGCTGATTGTGGTAAAGTACAGACCGAACCGCCTTGGAATGCCCCGACAAAACCCGAACACACTGTTTTGTCTGGTAATCCCAGACACGAACCGTCTTGTCGTCACTCCCGGTTGCTATATATGGCTTCTCAATCGATGAAGAGTAAGCCAGACAGTTTATCCCACCCTCATGTCCTGTCAAACTGTACTTGGGCGAATGAACTGTATGGTTGGACAATGAGCAAATGTTAGGTTGCAAACCCCAGATCCGAACGGTTCGATCCAAGGAAACAGACGCAAACACGTGGTGATCCTTTGGATTCCATTGAATCATCATTACATAATGGGAACTCCCCTGAAATGTCTGAGCCTTTACCCAATCTCTGTCCCAATCCCAAACTTTGATGGTCATATCATCAGAGCATGTAAGCAACAGAGGAAGCTTACTGTGAACCATCATATGACGAATAAAGTCATTGTGAGCCTCAAAGCTCGTGACCTTGTTCATTGTATTGTAATTATAAACCCGAACCTGGAGATCATCACCACAGGTTATAATCCACTGCTTTCTACAAACAAAAATTGCACATCTTATCGGATACTCTGACACCTCCAAAGACTTCAACAAACTCTGCTTCTCATAGTCATGAACCATTATTGTACCATTGTACAACCCTGAAAGAATCCATGGCTCAGACGTATGGAAATCTATACTCTTCACTCTCTCACTGGAAGTCTGTAACTTCTTCTTTACGTCCAATCTTAGAGGCATTTTGTCTTCCTATAGGCTCTGATAAAGAAGAAGAAAAAAAAAGGATGTCTCCAATGCTTGATTACTTTCTTGCTCAACTCTCTCTCTCTCTCTCTCTCTCTCTCTCTCTCTCTCTCTCTAT
>JAPCXC010000148.1:0-16816 GCA_027243985.1 Cryptosporidium canis | reverse complement strand
CTTTTGATACTGCAATACCCCTAGAACAACGTAACTTAAATGTACAATCATAAGCCACGTTATGCACAAAGAATATGTTATATATTGTTTATTAAAAGATATAAGGCCTGATTTGCATGTAGGCTAGGCATAATAATTGACTCTAAACTCTTTGGAGACATTAGTGTCACTAGGAAGAGGATCGATAATGTGATTTCTGGAGAACCCAACAAAGAACCAGATGATGTTTGCAGTGATAAATAGTAGGAAGAATATACCAATAGTACATGGAACAGAAACCGCAGGATCAGCAAAGTTGATTGCAGAGTAGATAAATCCGAGATCATCTTGAGATTGAGGATTTGGAAGTTGGAGAATATAATAGACAATTGTGAAGATCATGTAAATAACGCAATAGAGGAAAGAGTAGAATGCCTGGGAAATGAAGTATGGAATGGTTGTAAAGTATGTATCAAGTGTAAGTAGGATTGCAGTCAGTCCATGCTTATTGAATGTTAGGAAAGAGAAACCATCCACTCCAACAGGCGAGATAATGCTCATCGACCAGTAGACAATACCAACAATGAAGGATGTTGGCAATGCAATTGCATGGAATACCCACATAAGTCTAATAAGTAAATGCAGGTTGATATTGGTTGTAGTGTTGTCCATTCTTTGGTTGATTTCGTCCGCAAATTGTGGTCTATCCGTTTCTTTGCAGTATTTGATAATGAAAGTATTGGAATTGAGATGGTTGATGTATCTTTTGAAGATATTTTTTGTCTTTGCTGGTAAAATGTACTCCGTCTTGCCAGAGTTGCTATTTTCATTGTTGACAGCAATCTTATTCAAATTATCCGGAGACTCAAAGTCAGTAGAGATTGAAACAATGCTTGCGTGACCATAGGAAGCCTCCTTGTTCTTACCGCCATCCAGATTTAAGTCAACCATCTGAACCCCATTCATATCTGTATTCTCGGAGTTACTTAGGTAGCCATTCGTTGCATGATCTGAAACTACAACCTCAATACTGCTTCTTGGCTGGTTACAGTGGTCACATCTTTGGTTGAGAATATTCATTATTGAGCCGCTTGGTCTACTATTTTGATGTGCAATTACACTATCATCAAGAAGAATGTGAATCCTCCCTCCAATCGAGGGGCTGTTTGTCAGCTCTAAAGACTTAACATATCTTTTTCTCCCAATAGAATTGTTAGCATACGAGTAAATGGTCGAAGTTGTTGCAAAAAAGTAGTAGATAATCGTGACAGCAAATGTCCAATTTGTGACATAGACTCCCCAATACATGGCACAACCTAATCTATAATAATTAGCCACATCCAATCCAAGCACAATTAGCAAGTAAATAAAGACCCCTGCTCTTAGGTAAATTAAAAACCATTGTGGAATAATCCATGAACAGTTAAAGTGATTCGTTTGATCAAACTCATCAAAAGAAAAGGTTATTCTATTCAAGGCCCTACTTAATTTGTACTCCCAGAGAAATCTTCGCAAAATTAACTTCCAGCCTCTCTTAATGTTCTCAGAGACGTTGACCATTTTCTTCTTTAAAATGTAACTCTAAACACGGACTTCTTCTTACTAGACAAAAAAATATTTATAAATATAAATCTGTATTCAATTAAATTTTTAATTCAAAAAAATTCTTCTTAAAATATGCTGATCTTATTAGCAGACAGTTAAATAGCACATCCAAACTATATGTATAGTTGATGCTGTTCAATTCATTAAAACTGACTTATAATTCAATTTAAATCAAGTAATGAAAAAAGATCCAGATGCTCTTTATCTATAATACAGTGCTAATGTGATGTGCTTTCCCTGGTACTTGATGCTTTGATTTACATACAGTATTGTCGAGGGTGATCAATGTACACCTAGTATGCTACTAGTCTTTTCTTTTTCCTCTGAAAATCAAACTCAATATTACAGAAATTCCAGCTCCTTTTGCACTCTAAAAGCTGCTCATCTCAATGCAAACAACTCCTACAACCTATCAAACTGCTTTTTATTATTATCTAAAATTAGTCTTAGTTATACCTTTTTTTGCTTTCAGTAGAAACCTCACACCTTTAAAAAATTGAACTACCAGACTTTTCCCGCCAAAAGGTCCCTTTTTTACACCCTTTAGCTTTTTTTCTTGATTAGATTTTTGGCGCGAACTGTGGCATGCAATTTAATGTGGACTGTCAAGTAAATAATTTAAAGAGCAGCAAGGGGTAGATTTGAGGGAGATTGGTTTTATCCTATTTTATTTGGCTTTATGGGGGTTGATTCACTACATTTCAATGTGGATATGCAGAAAAACAGTCCACTGGAATCTGTACTAGTGCGTCACGAATGCATGCCTGCATTCCTGCCAGTTTATTCTAGAGATAGTCACAATAAATGACTTAGATGTTTGAAATAGAGTCAGTATGTTTGTTTTGGAAAATTCTAGATGTGCCAAATTTCATGCTTCTTTTTTTCCTGCATTTTTTTTTAAAAATATTAGTAGTATTATATGAGTAAATATAAATGATCTTAAGTGGCGTATGATGTCTTTAGTAAAATGTTAATTGGTGATTATTTGAAAGCAATTAATAAATGCTAAAGTAGAGCTAGAAGAGTATAGTGGAACAAAATAGTGCAGTGTATGGGTTTTATTTATTATTATGGGCCAAGCTATAGATGTAAATAAATGGACATAGTCAATAAGGAGCTGTTAATAAGCACACAAGTAGAGTTTGAGAACTGCAGCTTGATAAATTTGTTAGATGCAGCAAAGTTGCATGCAGAGAGGAGAGATGTCAGCGACAACGAGGACAAATACTTTATTCACTTTGCCAGGAGTATCACAATATGCTAGAACAGGGAGTTTTAACACAGTGGCGGACCATTCCGAGATAGAGAATCATCTAGACATAGCAAAGGATGTTCAAGTCACAAAAAGAGTATGTGAGATAGCAAAACCTAGTAGTAAAGAGCTGACAAATCACCAAAGGAGCAAGAGTGCGAACTATCACGAGTTGGAGGTTCAGCTGATGATGAAGGATAGGATGATAGAGGAACTATTGGAGGAGAACGGGAAGCTAGTTGAAAGTATGAATCGAATAGAGCAAGATAAGATAGATGAGACCAGTAGAATACAACAGGGGACTGAGATGATATTGCAGCAAGTAGTGGAGGATAATGAGTGGTATAAGGCGCAATTTTTGGAGATGAAGAATGAGCTTGAGAAGGCAATACTTCAAACCAGAAACAAGGGAAGAGAAATAAATACCTTAGAGAGGCGATGCAAGAATCTAATTGATGAAAAGGAGACCATACAAAATTTCTTGGATGAGTTAACAGTACAGTATGATGAGAGAGTTGACCAACTACAAAGGCACAGTCAGAACATAAGCAGTATAGGCAAGTTAGTGAAGAAATATCTTGGTCGAAATTATGGTGAGAGAAGACATAAAGGTGCTCAGGATACTGGATTCTGCTCAATCAATGAAATAATAGACAAGATTAAGCACATATTGAGTGCTGAGAGTAATTCTTCAAAGATTAAGCACTTGGTGGATGAGGTAGAACTGAATACATTAAATTTTGAGGCAGAGATTTGTGAAATACTTGACAAAATTAATTGCAAGAGCTACAATAATGAGAGTGAGAGAGTACAACCTCAATCACCAATGCATGATGAGAATAACTTAAAACTCAATGAGGATTATCAGAAAGTCAATGTTGAGTTGGAGAATGCAAAGAATGAAATTAAGCAATTAAAAAATGAAATCAGTAGAAAGGCTGAGATTATTGAAGAGTTGAAAAATCATAATAAAAATGTTAAGCTGGATATTTTGGAGAGCATTAACAACAGCAAGGAAGACTCTAAGATGAAGTTCTTGGAAGAAAGGGTGGCACTTTTAGAGAGTGAAAAGCATGAATTAATTAAAAAGATTGCAAACTTTAATAGAAATAATATTAATAAGTCATCACAAGCAAATGACTATATCAATAGAAAGCTTCTGGTAATTACTCAAGAGGAATTCTCATCAAATGTGGACAATAACACAAAGATTTGTAAAAATGAGAAGAATAGTAGTAAAGAAAACCCATATTTAAGCACAGAGGATTTCATGGGCTCAATAGACTCTATCAAGGACTGTGATGAGGATCCTCAGGAATCCTCTATTTCAGTTTCTGACATCATTGATAAATATATAAAATACCCTATTGAGTACAACAATGCTAAAAAACAAATTATACAAAGAAATTCTATTCAAAGAAATAGGTATTATTAGGTAACTTTTGTTTTTTTTAATCCTAGGGATAAGGGGATGTGAATTAATTAGGACTCTTGTCAAAGCAATAATGTGGGGAGGGGGGCGCAGATTATCCAGTCAGAATTATTAATATTTTTACAGGGTTATAAGTTTGCAACCTGGCCCACAATTTTGCATGTCCTCTTAAAATTGAAAAAAAATAATTATAGAATTTTAGGGAATCAATTAAAAGTTTTTAATTTTAAATGGCAGAAGTTATTGATATTGAGGAATTTTTTGACAATATTGAGAGGAGGCTCAAGAAGTGTGAGGAGATTATTTCCTTAAAGGAGGATGATTTGAGAGGTTATAGGAATCATTGTAAAGATGCAGCTGACAAAAAATCTAGAGAAAATACCCCTTCTAATGGTTCAGTGGCCCCTATTCAGAATCGGGTTGCAATTGGTCAGAATAGTTTGATGACTAGTTTGGAAAATGATATTCATGAATTGAATAGAATAAAGGATGACCACGAATACTCGATCAATTATAAGTTAGATCATATTGATGCTATAATCAAGAAGGTATATAGTTTGGGTCCTCTTGAGAATTGGCAATCTAGTTACGAGACCATTAAGGCTTATTTGGAGATGGATTCTGCAGATTTTGAGTCATCTGTGTTGACTCTAGATTTAAGAAAAGCGTATATAATTGAGCATTTTGATGAGTTCAATTTGATCAAAAGTCAGTTAACGGAGCTGGAGAGCTTATTGCCATTCTTAAACCGTGAAATTGATATAGAAAGTATTCACGACACAAGGAAAAGGCTAAAAAATCTAGAAGTTAATTCTAAAAGAATTAGCAACGAGATCAAGTGGTTGTGGGAAAATCTTGAAAAGTTGGTATTTTCTTATTCAAACTTTATATATAAGTATAACATACTAACATTAAATGAGTGACTCCATATATTTGGACTCTACCCTTTTACGGATTTACTGTATTGAGGTATAGCCTAGTCGAATCCATCTAAGTTGTAGGGCTCTTCTTTAGTTTTTTTAATCATGTTCTTGAGAATATTAATTCTCTCACTTATATCTATAGTATTTGATAGCTTGTTCATGAGCTGCTCTCTTGTATATAAAGGTGTGGATTTTCTTGGACCCTCTTCTTGTATTAATTCTAGGCGATTCTTGCTCCAACTACTTATATAATGGCTATCTTTGGATGAAATTTCAGAATTATTATGTCTTCGTCGGTTCTTATTGAGCTTTTGGAAACATTTTCTGAGGTAATCTGGCTCAAATTCGTAGCAGTTGGCTTTATCATTAGAACTGGGATTGTCATCTTGATCACTATTGAAGTCAAATATATTGCTGTAGTTACTGACTTGTCTGGTGATTAAATCGTTCCTAGTCCTTCTAACAGACTCAATTGCAGACCTAAGTGCCGAGTTCTTTCCTTTTGATGAGGATGAGTAGGAGTAGGCTGGCAGCGAGCTTGTGGAAAAAGAGCCATTGTAGCTTGTGTAACCCGAGGAGTCCCCTATAAATCTATAGGCCTTAATTTGGTTTTGCATGATTTCAGAGCTTGCAAGCCTAGAATTAGCAGTCACGTGGCCGCTCACCTCAATGTAGTCAGAGTCTGCAATGCGTCTTCTACCAGATATGGGGGAGTTTAGGTAGCTAAATGGCTTGGAATTGCTTCCTTGGGAGTTATTGGAGTATGAAGGGATTCTGAGTTCTGACAACTCCAAGGTTCCGCACGTATTTGGCGAGTTGTTAGTATTCTCAGGGACGTGAATATCTTTGATATTGTCCAAACCAAACTGGGACTCCTCATGATTTGCATTGCTTGCTGCCTTCTGATTATTGCTCAATTCAGTGAAATGACGCAAGTTCTCCTGTAGATGAAGATTCTCTGATTTAATCAGCTCAACCATATCCTTCAGACACTTTATAATATTAATATTCTCCATGGATGAGGAGTCTCTATAACTTGAACTGGACGTGGACCTCAAATGTAGCATCATTTCTGAATCAACCCCCTCAAATTTTATTGTGAGGAGATAGTCTTTTCCGTGCTCAGAATCTCGGAAAACACGACTTCCCGAACTGGGACTTGGACATTTATCCATATAATCGATAAGATTCACTAGGCTCATTGAAAACAAGCTCTCAGATGATGAATGATCCTCCATCATCTGTATAAAGCTCATCAGTGATAAATTATGACAAACACCATCATTTGTCCTCACCGCTCTTCCCTGAATTGCATCCCACAGGAAATAACCCTCCCAAGGCCCCCCGAGCTCAGTTGTCAGCTCAATCGGATTAAACGAGGTCATTACAACCTTTAAAATGTAATTCGACTCATCGTGCTCCTCTCCATCCTTTCTAGCCAGTTGCTCGCTCAAATACTCGTCGCCCTCCCCAAAATCAGGTGATATCGCCGAGATTGCTAGCTTAAACTCTATTCCGTCCTGGGACAAGATGGTGAAAACCTTCCTAATGCACCTCCCCCTCATTTCTTCCTCTGATGGTACCTGAAATGATGTATGTTCACCCAACAACACCTATTTACGTAACTTTAATGCACGTACTTGTTTAAATTTACATATAGCAGTATGAACAGACATATGTACTATACTAATACATGCACGAATTACTTGTCTGTGACTGTCTGGACTAGAGCGAAAGAGAAACTCCAAAGTATCCTCATTTACCATAGATAAATGCCAAAGCTAGCAAATCCATAGAGGATTTCCCAACCCAATTGTCCTTTAATCCTCTTCCTCACTGACTAGTGATATTAATCCTGACTAATTAATTAGATTCTCTCCCACACATCGACCTTCCGTCGTAAGAGGAAGCCAACTATTCCAACCTATTAGTGGAGAACTACTGGTCCTTTGCTCAATTCAAGCACATCTTGCACAACTCACTCAATCTTGAAGAGATTATGCCTTTCCAATTTACAACTCTTTGAAATATTTAATTATTAATTATTTTAAACTATTTGGCGCCTGACTACATTTATTCTACCAAAGTGTGGGGAATTCCCAGTAAAACCAAGAAGGGAAAAAACTAGTCTACTATAAAGACTACTTTTAATCCTTACTCTTCACTAGAAGATCTCATGTTATCTAGACATGATTTGGAGACTTTGGTGGATTTTACCACTGCTTCTTCTGGACCTCCTCCAAACCCCAGCTTACTAAACAACTAATTGTTTCCTGTGCTCTGTTATATATGTTACTAAAGGACTAATTCACTTATAAATATAGACCCGCCCCCCACCCACCTAATAAATAAATAGAAATAAAATTGTGAATTTCTCAATCTACTATGCACTGAAAATCACACATTGGGTATCTCCATCAAATAGAATCCACGAATCATCCTGTGTAGTTTATTTTGATCAGATCAAAACCATAGAATCCCTTATTCCACCATTCCCTCGTCGTCCCTCCCTCCCCATATTTTTGTTTTTAAACACTTAAACTCGAACTCTCTTTTAATATTTTCCTATATGCATGCATACAATATTTACTCGTATATAAGTAAATATTAATTATTCATTTATTTAAAAAAATTGTTTTATTATGGTTTCATGTGGACATTAATTTATCAAAATAGGTATATAAATATTTATAAGAGTAGTAATTTAAAGAGTGGGAGTAGTTCAAAGTAGTTGTACTTGTTTGAGTAGGAGAAGATAATACTGTTTCAATTGATATTAGTAAATCACTTTTTCTTTTTCTTCTTTCTATTCCTGGTCTCTTTTTATTATTTAGTTCAGTCACTCAAGAGGATAATGCGGATATATAGGGATTCTGAATAGAATGAGAAATTACGTGTATGGTTATTGGTCAGAAGAGGAATCAAGGATTGAGTGTGGCATTTTTTGTTTTGAGGAGGAGGTGAGAAAAAAGGAATAAGGGAAGGCTCTAGAAAAAGATTGGAGATTCCAGCTGTTGCTTAAGCTAATGATATTGATAGCTAATTTTTATGTGGAATAATATGAGTGTCTCAGTGGACAAATTCAGATCGTTTGTTATTGCAATTCACGATGAGTATGGGTGTTTACTTTTAAAGTCATCAAAGAAGGGTGGAGATGAGGTTTTTCAACTTCCTGGGGGGAGACTTGAGGAGGGGGACCTGGCACCAGATAAGTCAGAGGTGGGAGAGGGGAGTCGCGACTCTGGGATGAATGTTTCTCCGAGAGATGAATCATTTAGAGTTGCAGCCGCGAGAGAGCTGTATGAGGAGACTGGACTTGACTTTAGGAGCCAGCTCCAAATGTTAAAGAAATTGAACATAGATTTGCCCGAAAAATGGCGATTCTTTTACCTGAACATCACCAACTTTAGCTGTCCGTCCCATCAGGGCACAGGCACAAATGGTCGCCAATACAATACTGGCTTACCTGGGCAAATTATTGAGTGTCTCCAATCATTGCTTTATAAATTCTCAAGAAAAGATTCGAATCCTCCTAATTTCCCATTAAAGTTATCGCCAGAGCATACAGATTTCATATTTGAAAAAGATCTGGTAGAGGCATCCAGGCTTGTTAAATCTCACAGCAAGGGTATCTGCTCCAAAGCGCTTCTGCTCTACAACCAGACTTCTTCCCTGTATAATCAGCAATGATCTCGGAAATCTATAGAGGATCCGCTCACAAAACTAAAAAGACAGAAACATCAAAGCATTCAAAATTTTTAAAAAAATGACAATAAGCAAAACCAATGACTAAACTACCAACTAAAATACAATAACTATATTACTACTTATTAAAATACGTTAATTTAATATCCACTTGCCTCAAAATATCTGCCTCTGCTTCTTTTTTTTCCTTCTAGAAAAAAAATCAATAAAAACCACCATCCCTATCATTTAATTGATAATGAAAATGTCACCCATCCACATAAATGCATGCATACAGGAAAATGACGTGTATAAGTGAAATTAATAAGAGCGGGCTGGTGGTGATAAAATGAGTATCATTTGTTTAGGCTGTGGTAAATCAATAATATTAACTAATAAAGTATTAAAATCTGGTATGATTTAAAAAAAGAGTGACTCTTTGTAGACTTATAAATGAGCATCTATTATGTGTATGTATAGCACGGAAGTGACGAGTTATCAAATCAGGGATTATCATCAGACGAGGGCATTGACTGGTTTATAATAAAGTCCGAACTTTCTTCATTGTTGTGACCATTATCCTCCAGAACCTTAACCTTATTTGGGGGGGAGCCAGAATGCACTTGGATGCTTTTGACAGGCTCCAGGAAGCCTGCACCACTACTGCTTAAATTGGTGGACAAAAGTCCCTGATCGAAATTGTTCCCATTGCTATTCTCTGTCTTCAGGACATCCACACCTCTCTTCTTACTCCCCAAAAGCGGGGATGACGGGTTGGAGAAAGTTGATGTGGCCATATTGGCTCCCATGAACATATTGGCCCTTGCAGCTGCAGCCATTGCAGCCATATTGGGATTCGATACCCCAAAAAAGAGTGGGGCCGATGCGGCTGCTGCTGCTGCTGCTGCCGCTGCCGCGGCAGAAACGGGGTTGTTGGAGTTGAAGATCCCATAAGGATGGGACGCTGCAGCTGTTTGGACCATTGGAAATGGGATGATTGGCTGTGGATGCCTAAAGCCTGCCACAGACACCGCAGCAGCTGCCGCTGCCGCTGCATATCTGGCTCTGGCCAAGGAGACTGCCGCATCGTTCATCCTCTGCTGGATGGCGGCAGCTGCCGCACTCATCGTAGAGGAGGTCGGGATAGAGCATCCAGGTAAGGCTCCAATTGCAGAGTTATCTCTGCCCAGGGCCTGCTTGGGTCCTCTTGGGTTGGACGATGAGGCCCCTCCAAACCCAATATAAGCCATGCTACCTGGAGGCAGAACCCCACTCTCGCACCCATCGTGCATCAGGAACCCGGGGCCTGCGAACCCCCCTCCTCCGGAGCTGGACTGGAGGTGAGCGCCTCCTGGACCAAAGTTACCTGGAGATCCTTGAATCTGACCTAATCCTGTCCCTGGGGCTCCGTATACCACGCTTCTGGCAACATTCTGCCGTCCGATATAGGCGGTCCCGGAGGGAGTAATGATCTTGTGAAGATTGCAGGAAAGGAAGCAGTCTCTGAGAAACTCCTCTGCAACCTTTTGGGTGGCCTTCCTATAGCTCTCCCAGCCCCCGGTTATCTTCTCACTGTCCAGCAGTTCCGGGGGGAACTCCACTTGGAAGGTGTTCAGAGTCTGGATGAAGTTGTCCAGCACGGACTGTCTCTTCTCGTACTCCTGCTCGGCCTCGTCCGGGAGAAGAGGACAGCTCCTTCTGGTGTGCATCCTCCCTGATAGCCCGCACAGAGAGCAGTAGGAGCGGGTCTGGAACTTTGAGTCGACCCCTCCATTCTTGGAGAGCAGGATAAACTCCTCCATCGAGGAGATCCTGGTTCCGTCTGCCAGCTGAATGGGCTGGCCAGTCTGTACGTCTATCTGAGTTACTCCAGACGGCACTGAGACCTTAACCACTTCTAGAGGATAGGGACACCCAGAGACGTCATGGAATGGTAGCAGACAATTATCGCACAGACGAAGCCATTCGCCTGGTGGTCTCATCCAGGGACTCTTTCTCAGTCCTCCAATCTGCTTTTCAAGATCCGGGTCTGTCTCTCCGTTGTTAGCACTGGTTGCAGCCGCCAAAATGGCAGCCTCGTGCTTTGCGTTCTCCTGTATGTACTCCTGCTGGAGCTTGTAAAGGAGGGGAGGAAAGAGCCTCTCAAACCCCTTTCTTATTAGAGACTCAGTTAGCTTCCATGCAGCCTCTATGTTTCTCTTCCTCCCTGAAAGGTAGGGACTGCTTCTATTTCCCGAATTAGGGCCCAGATGAGAAAGCTGGTCCATGCTCTTTTGACCAGACTTGAGCACGTCTGATTTGAGCTGCTCGTTCATCTTCCTTCTACGCTGCTGCTCCTCCAGCAGCTGCTGTCTGGAGAGCTTCTTCCTAATCTCCTGTTGCTGCAAAGCCTTGCACTTGGAGCAGAGGAACAGAATCATGGAATCCCTGGAGACGTTCCAGCCTCTCTTGTTCAGATTCTCAAAGAAGCTATCCAAAACCTGGTGTCTGGCATACTCTGGAGGGAAACAGTCAATGCAAAAGGTGGTTGGACACTCACTGCAGTGAATCAAAAGACCACCCGCCTGGGTTGCTCTTCTAAAGCACAGACAGCACTCGTGCCAGGGACATATCCACGTCCTTGGAGGTATCTTGTCCAATCCCAGACACTGGGACCAGTGGTACGACTTGGGACACCTGTTGCAATTAATCAACCCCATCTTCCTCATGTACTCATCCACTTGAGCCGCCGAGCCACTCGGCTTGCTGCAACCTCCTGCTGTCTGCGAAGATGACGACCCTGTCTCCTTTGCCCCAGTTGATCCTCCGGTACCTGAAACCCCACTTGTCCCACTCGATAAATCACCAACATTTGGAGGTGATCCACAACAACTAGTACCAGCACCAGTATTGGAACTGGAACTGGATGTGGTTCCATTAGTAGACCCAGAATTGGAATTGGGTTTCTCCTTGTCCTTACTGCTGCTGGAGGTAGAGCACTCTGTCTTGGCCTGTCCACAGCGGAAGCAGGTCCTTTCATGCTTGAGAGTGGGCTTCTTGTCCTCGCCGCCTCTGGACTTCATTTCCCAGTGCAGAGGGTTGTAGACTGGAGGAGGGGGCTTCCTGGTCCTCTTTGACCTCCACAGACTGTCGTCGTCCCCACCGCTGGTTGTCGGGGAGATGTTGATGGAGGTGGTACCGCCCGTCTGTGGAGCGGGGTTGTTCGAAGCAGGGTCCAGGACTTCGTCCGAGGGAGATATGCTCACGTTGGTCATGTTCTTGGTGGAACAGGAACCGACCTGGCCTCCAGCTGCGTTTCCTCTGGCTGCCCCGGAGTTGTCGTCGATCTCGTCACAGAGGATGTCGGTAATGTCGACCTCCTCATCCGCCTTGAGAGGAACCTGATATCCGTTCTCGCCAGCCATCACATGCTGAATGTCGTCTCCCCTCTCCTCCTCCTCCTTTTGCATGAGCACGTCCTCGTCCGGGATCGGCACTCTCTTTCTGTCCATCAAGGCCTCCAGATTGAGGCCAAAGAGCTTCGAGGTATCTCCCAAATGCAGAAGCGCCCTCCTCCCGTACCTAATAAGCTTGGTGACCTCCTCGGCTGAGAGCTTCTCCTCGGCAACAAACTGATCATTGTCAAAGACCTTTGAATGCACGGCGGCCGCCGCCAAGTCCTCAGTGGTCTCCGCCTGGTTGTCGTCCCTGGCAGAGCCCTTAATAATCATCTTGTCAAGCTTAAGCTTTTGCTCACGCCCGAAAACCATCCTCTCCTCCACGCTCCACTCGGTGACCAGTTTCCAAATACAAACATCCCTCGTCTGTCCAATCCTGTGGGCCCTGTCCACGGCCTGAAGATCAACAAAAGGATTCCAGTCCTCATCATACATGACAACGTGGTTGGCGCTAACCAGGTTGATCCCCAATCCTCCAGCTCTAGTACATATCAAGTAAACCAACACATAGTTGTCCGGAAGCCCAAACTCCCTAATGTCCAGCTCCCGAATGAGCTTGTTGGTGCTTCCGTCCAGTCGCATATATTGCCACCCTCTCCACAAACAATAGTTCTCCAGCTCGTCCAGAATCAGCTGGAACTGCGTAAAAATCAAGATCTTGTGCATCTTACACTTCTTACGGGATGCCTGAATAGGTACCTGTTGGGTCTCTCCATCATTACAATTACTGCCAGTAACACTACTGGAACTCTCAGCCTTAATTTCATTTTTACCACTATTAACCTCCGGATTACCGGTATCCACATCCATCTTCACAACTCCTCCAGTCTCCGATTCCGTCCCTGCGGGGTCCGAGCCCTCCATCTTTACCTTCTCCTCCACAGCCTTAGAGCACTTGTCGTACATGTACTGCGAGTAAATGTCCTTGAAGTCCTGGCTTCTAAAGCTCTCCTCGAACTCGTCTGTGACCTGATAGCTGTCCTCGAAGGAGAGGGTCTCGCTTATCACGCTGTCCTTGGAGTCCTTCTCCCGGGTACCGCCGGCCGCCGAGCTGGAGGAGGCCAGTCCGCCCGTCGCGGAGGCTCCTCCCTTGTTCCGGAGCTCAAAGATCCTGGACTTGATGGACCTGATCTGCTCGCGGGTGTACTTTTCGTGGCTTTCCTTGTAGCTGGGGATGTATTTGCAGTTTTCCCGGTGGAGCTGCATCAGCAGCTTGTCCAGGAAGAAGAGCTTCGAGGATCCCTTGACGTGCTCCCACCCGAAGGAGCTCTTGAGCTTGTAGGCGTCGTCGGTGACCTCCGACAGAATTTCGGGCGAGGCCTCGGCAAACACGCTGAAGAGCTTATCGAGCTGGGACGACCTGGCAACCAGGCCTCTGGGGTGCGAGCAGCAAATCCTCATCTTGATGACCAGCCCAAGCAGCTTTCTGAAGGAGACGTCTCCGTGAACGTTCCCCACGTCCAGGAGCCGCTTATACCACTGCCAACCTGATGGAGATAGCGGAAGCCAGATGTCGCGAATAATCTTATCCGGGAGTTTGATGACCAGGTCCTTTGTGCGTCTCAGCAAAAGCTTCTGCAGTAGACAGTGAAACAGCTTGACCCTCTTGGAGTCGACCTTGATCCCTAGAGCATCTAGATCGTCAATGTTCTCGTCGTCATCGGACCCATGAGGCCCTCCTCCAGACAAGGCACCGCCACTGCTGCTGTTGGCGCTCTTGGTGATGTCTTTCATCTGAAATATCTTCTCGAAGATCTCCGAGTCCTGCAGAATATCGGGGTACAGGAAATTCAGCAACGTGAACAGCTCCTTTAGGGAGTTCTGCAGCGGCGTCCCGGTCAGCAAGACTCTCATGGAGCCACTGACTCTGTCCATGGAGTGTCTTATTCGGCCACCCTCATTCTTGATTCGGTGAGCCTCGTCCAGTACAATGCACTGCCACCTAAAGTTGTCAACAAAGAAGGACTCCTCCGTGACTACCGTCTCGTAGGTGGTGATGTACAGGTCGTAAAGGCCGTCCGAGGCCACCGGGTCCATCATTGCATGCTCTCTCTCCCACCTGCTCCCGCAAATCTTGGTCAGAGTCAGCCCCGGAGTGAACCTCCTGGCCTCTCTGGCCCAGTTCCCCACAGTGGAGAGGGGAACCACAATCAAATGCGGGCCAGTTATACCAAGGGCCTTGAGACAGGCCAAAAACGTCAGAGTCTGAATGGTCTTGCCCAGACCCATTTCGTCCGCCAGAATGGCGCCTCCCTTGATCGAGAAGGCACACAACAACCAGTGGACGCCATATCTCTGGTAGTCCTTCAGCTCGATCCCCTCGCTCAGAATCTGCAGTGACATTTCCCTCGCCCTAATGTGGGCCTCCCGGTACTTTGGCGCGTCCGAGAACTCGGGGAAGTCGGCGGCATCCTTTTCATGGCAGGAATGGGCGGGGTTTTCTGGGTCGGAGGATGCGTCCATTTGATCAGGCTCCGAGTCGGAGCCGGCTGAACCAGAGTCCGAGTCGAGGGCGGCGTCGTCGTCCTGTATCCGGCGGAGCCTCTTCTTCTTGGAGGGGGCCGTGCTGCTGGAGGGCAGCTGGGAGGTCTTACGGTGGGTCTCAGCATTCTTCTTAAGACGCTCCAGGACCTTCCTGGAGACGAAGGGCGAGATGGCCTGTCTGTTTTCCCAGAGAAAGACGTCTCTGTTAATGCTCGACTGCTTGATCTGCTTCTTGATGCAGCTCTGCCACTGCTGGGAGAGCTTGAAGCGCTCCGACTTGGTCATCCTCTTGTGCCTCATGTTCTTCAGGGGGTCCTCCCCTCTGCAGACCGGACACTTCCACTTGTCCCCATCAAAGGCGAAGACCTCCGTCTCTATGCACTTGGGGTGGTAGGAGTAGGTGCAGAAGTCACACCCAAGCAGCTTTCCTCCCTTTTGGCACACGTAGCAGCTGTCACTGTTGATGTCCGTTTCGTCGTTCGTCTTCTTGGTCCCTCCCAAAGTCCTGACGTCGCCGGTCTGCTTGTTCTTGTGCTTCCCGGACCCCGAGTCGTTGTCGCAGTTCGGACAGTACCAAGTTGGTGAGTCGGGCTCCTCATCCAGCCCCAAACACCCCAAGTGGGCAGATTTGGGGCACCCGTCGCAATATAACATGACGTCACCTGTCTCATTGTCCCGACATATATAGCAAAAGTCCTCGTTGTTCTTGCAGTCCGGACAGCAAAAGGATTCGTCGTCTATCTCGGTGTCGCTCCCCACTAAGTTGCAATTCCGCAGGCAGTCAAAGTGAAAGACCTTCCCACACTGACTACACCTCAGATCTGTCTCACCATCACGACATATATCGCAATAGCGTCTCAGCCCCTTTCCTGGCCTCGCCATTGCTGCTGCTCAGCCCAAAGCCGCTCTACCAGTATCTGGTGGTCTCTCTATCCAAAGTCTCTAAGATTCTAATGTGCTTATGCGATATCTCTGGCAGTCTGATATGCTCGTACGCATACATATACATGTACGCATATAAATGTATATTATCACCTCTCCTACAGGGCTCTCTATTGCCTGCCCAATACTCCAATCCTCTAGGTTAAGCTCTATCTTGGCCTCCTTTCTCAACCCACGAGATTCAGCATAAATCTCGCTCCAACTTGCAAGATGGGGCCTCTAGTACGTGAACTTCCCTTTACTTGATAATCTATGATCTTTACCTTGTAGTTTTATCTTGGATCCTTGATAAAATCTCTCAAAGTTGCTTGTGCCCAACCCCTCAATCATATACTCATAATAATATGACATCCAATTCTTGGGCTGGACTCCTCCTTTCCTCAGTAATTGTAAAAAAAAGGCAAACGAGCTCTTTCTCTTTTTCTTCTTTTTTAATTACTATCTCTAGGCATTTTCATATTTTGTGCAAACTATCTACTTAAATAGCAGACATACAGACGTACATACGTATTGACTGTCCAATAAAATGTGTAGTTACTTGCTATTCCATCACGCGGCTGTCTGCACCTACCCTCCCTTTTCAATATCTATAATTGAGACATATATGTATGAATTATTTTTTTATGGGCAAAAAATTTTTATTCACAACTTTAATTTTTAACTCTTGTATTTGTTTTTATTAATCCTACCTCCCTCACCTAAATTTGGTTTTTTCTAACCTTTTCAATGTCATGCAATTTACTACCAATCACCCATTTTCACCGGTATATATTTTTCTCACCTGCATGTGGGGATTGACACGTGTATAATTCATTCCTACTATTTCATCTAAAACTTAAAATTCTAGGAATTTTAGAGTGGCCACCGTCACTGCCTCCCAACACTTGCGATTTCAATGCGATACTCACACCCTACTTGGCCCGGCCTGCTGACCAACTGGTCCGCCAGAGCCTGGCCTCTCACTTCCAGCTGGACCCACCTGCTACTCCCAAGCCAACACTATCTACAACATTCCGAGCATAACAACTAAGATTACGTGGCAACAAAAGGCAGAATATTTTTAACTAAAAATATATAT
>JAPCXC010000147.1:0-11238 GCA_027243985.1 Cryptosporidium canis | reverse complement strand
ATAGTATATTTATTAACATTTATATTTTTTCTATTTTGTGTTTTATTAAATAATATAATAATATTTAGCTTTATTACATTTTTACGTTGTTATATATAACATTTATAGCAGGGCGAAAATATAAATAAATAAACAAATATATATATAAATAAATATATATATATATATATATATATATGTGTAAAATTACAGTTCGCATGTGTTATGTTGCATTGTTGAATTTAGGTATGTAACTCCTCAGATTATAGTTCATTTTGTAGCCATTTTGGACCGCAAAGACTACAGGTTTCTGATATAATTTTTGAATACTCCACCCTTGCTCTAACATTTCATCTTCGAAACGACCAAAACCTAACAATGTATTATTGACGTGCAACGCCTTTTCTTCAGTGTTTAAGTAAAAAGAGTAGTCAGTTCTTAATAATTTAACAATATCGTCAGCAACTTCTTTGAAAAGTACATTCATCCTATCTTTAAATATAGGATAGAGACCCATTGGTGTGAGGATATCGAAATCTCCTGATAAATCACGAACAAAAATTTCAAAACTCGCATTAATGAATATACAAATAGAAACTAGCCTCTGTATTCCAAACTTAGATCCAACACTAGCTCCACCATAGAGATTTTTGACTTCAATCAAAGAGGAAGGAATAGAGGTTGTATCAAAAAAATCAAACTGAGGGAACCCTGCGTTTGGGAAGAATCTCTGTTTATTTACAACATTGATAATAGGATTATGGAATATGTCATGTTTAGGCAGGACCCCTTTGTAAATAAATGAGTTTTTGTAATGTTCCCAGAGATTCTTAAGAAATTCTACAGATTCCGTCGGTAAGTTAGTTTTACCTGTAAGAATTTCCATAGTAACAACAGGCTTAAATGGTACCAGAATACTTAGCACCTCCTGTAGGAAATATTGAATAAATAATGTCGCAATCTCATATTTATGCTTAATTGAGGGTATACCAAATAAATTCCTTTCCTGAGGACTAATTGTATGAATAACTTCATCTCCCAAAACAGCCTCACGAACTAATTTCTCAAAGTTGGGTCTTTTACACCAAGTATACCAATGCCACTTACCATGTATCATTCCAACAGGTGAGCTACTATATTTAGTCATATCCATATTCGAAACCAATAGTCCAGAAATTTTAGTTGGAGAAACCTTTAAAATCTCAGAGCCTTCCCAAGTAATAAATGCATGGAAAATTTCTTTCAGTACCTTTATTGTGAGCCAAGGGGAAAAACTCAAGTCATCTTGCAGTATTCCATGAAAATAATAGGAATATTGTTCTTTAGAAGAAAGATCAATTCCTGATTTAAGTAGTGTAGCAATGTGTTTGAATGAGATATAAGATCCTGACAACTTCTCTGGATACTTTGAACTCAAAGCAACGTTAAAGAACGCGACTATTGTTTGAATACGATTGATTTCCAATTCTGTAAAAATGAATTTTGAATTGACGGACAAATTTACCATATTTACTACTTTCAAATCAACGTAAAAATTCCAATTTCCCTGTACGCTTTCGCACAATGGATTTTGATATAGGTTCTCTATTGAAGATTGACCACCATTCAGTAAATTATCTTCGAAATCGTTGAAAGCATCAATGAGTGAACCTGAAACCTCTTCATTTACAATAGGTATCATTGATTTAATCAACTTAATGTTTGAGATAGATGGCTTAATTTTTGAAAAACTATTTATTAATAGGGCTACAATTATTGGCTTCGACTCAAAGACTATTCCATATCTATCCCTCAAATAAATTTCTGAAAACCCCTGAAAGGCCTCAACACGATTAAATAACTCATTCTTTTGAATATTTTGCAGCTTATATAACTCTTCTTCAGTAACTATAGTTGGGCAAAAAAGCCTTCCAGACTTTATTAGGGAATTCAATTTGACGAGTGGCTCGGAATGAGAGGAGTAAAAGTCATGGATCCATTGTTTAACAGATACGATGGTTGTTTCCCCAAGCCATAATGCCTCAACACTCTCAAATGAATCCTCCATAATTTCAAAACTTTGTTTAATTGTCCCACGAATTCCAAAGTATGTAAATAACATATTTGAATATGTTTTCTTCATGCCTGGCATTTCTTGACGTAAAGCAAGACACCAAACATTTAAGTCTAATAGCCGGTCAATATCAAGATTCATTATAGAGCCTTCCGAAATGCAATATCTATAATATTGAAGTTTAACAATCAGCCTATTCACTTGAAATGTGCTCAATTCACTACAGAAACTGGATGTTGAGAAATTAATGATTCCTGTAGCTTTATCTACAACACCAACGGATTCTAATGTTGAGAACTTGATGCTTTTACCAATGCTTTCATCTTCATCTAGTTGAATACTCCTCATATTTTTCATAGTCCACGTTTTGAACTGTTGATCAAAAACTACGAGGGGGGAGTTTAAATGTTCTCTAGAATAATCCAAAATATCCCTACTGCTTTTATCATGAGGAAAACCTCTTAAATTCAGCTTACAATAGGTCATAAATCCTGATATTAACATTCTTAAAATCTTAGAATTTAGCCAAGGTAGTTCTGATGAACAAGATTGATCCAGTGCATGTTGAAGATCTACCCCCCCTTTTTTAATAACACCAATTGCATTTGCAACGCAATTCTCATCAACAAATCTTGGGAACCCATGTATTGACTTCCCGTCTACTCCATCATTTCTAAGGTCAAACTGTTCTATTATATATTCATTTATGTATGCAACCACCAACCTCGCAAAGTTTACCTCTCCAAATGAATAAGAATTGTATGGGAGTCCAAGATCCAATTTTCCCGGAACAAGCCCCAACGGAATATCAAATGGGAGTTTCCCTGTATCAGTAATAACCCTACTTAAAGTTATTCTCCTTAATATTTTATCAAATGACTCTTCATTACTACCTGCGAACTTCAAATTAATAAATTTATACAGTGTTGTTGAAAGTTTATCAATCTCACTCCTCGAAATATTACATCCAGCTTTAAACATATATTTTTCAAGCGCATCAGAAAACATTAGTTTTGGATCCTCCAGCATTTTGTTCAAAACATCTTGCATTGAAATGTTTAGAGCTTCAAGTCCTGTTTGAACTACCAACCCAGCTCTTTCAAGATAACGATCGATAAAAACCTCAAATAAACCTCTTAAGTTGTTTAAAGAACTCGAATCAATATTTAGTGGAATAATTATCTTTGGGATCTCCGTGCTTTTATCTGCTAGTAGTTTTGGATCACGATTTAGGGAAACATTTTGTTTACCGAATATAGGGGGTATTGGAAATCTGAGGGATTCAAATTCCTCTGAAAGCGAGTTTTGGCTAGTTTCTTGAATTTGTGGGATTCTATATAAATTAATTAGCCACTGTCTAGACCCCATACCATTCGGTTTGTCTATATGCTCAAATGAAGTGAACGCCGAAAGCATTTCACGAACGTCATCTTCTTTTAAGAATGAAATTCCAATATACCTCAAAAAAACATCGAATATATCGGATTGAGATAGCCTCTCCTTCATATTTTTCAGACGATATATTGAATTGATACATGCAGATACCTTAATATCTTTCAAATTTTTCTTTGGAAATCTATATGATATCCAGTGATTAAAGTATGCACACATGGAAATCGCCCTATTAAGCTGCCAGATTTCTAGCTTTTGTTGTTTCTCAATGTCTTTTAAACTTTGCCATGTGTAAGGCCTTATTACAATTTTTTTTGAACCCCCATCGTATAACCTTTGATCAGAATCCTTCACAGATTTGTTACTCTCACTCTCTAAGTTAAAAGCATTGCTCAAAACTAAAAGCCTTGAAAAATCTGGGGTATTCGGGGGAAGAAACTTCCAGCCAACCTTTGGTTTGTAAAATACTCTTGGTGCAGCAAACGCCTGCTCCTCCGACAGTGCACCTTTCAGCAAATATCTATAAAAGCTGAAGGAAATACATGAAGTATATATTTCATTTACTACTTGGCCAGTAATAAAACTCTGGCCACTTTGAGAAGATATTCTCTCAGTGAGTATTTCCACCAGCTTTCTGTCATCTCCTAGTGAGTTAGTAAGAGAATAAATAATATCTGCGAGACTAATAATAAGTTCAAACTGAAAAACGGTCTCAAATGAATTGATAAAGTACGCCTGTATATAACGGGCCTTATTTAGCATATATTTAGGAAGTCCACGTAGGGCTCTCTTTTGTAAAGGGCTTGCTGGGGAAAATACGGGATGAGGTGCTTTTATCAACCACTTTCCATGAACGAACACTGCTCTGGGAGATGAAAACATATCATTTTTTGTAGGAATTCTTTTTATTTGGTTCTCAACCGTTTTTTTAATGGTCTTCAAGTACTCAAGAAGCTGTAATATTGCATGTGATGATACTTCATGTTTAATCCATTTCCAGTCTCCCTTAGATGACATAATCTCAAAGAAAAGATCATCGAGGGGTTTCTTCTCTAGTTCCCGGCGTTCAAGCAATAAAAGTACATCCTTTTCAGGTATTACAACCGGAAACTGATATGTCTCTTCGAAGAAAGATTCCAAAAATGCCCTAATTAACCGAATATTATTTAGAGTTGTACTATCAAGCGTAGAAATTACATCTATAGGCTTCTGTACTAACGGCAGCAACTTAATGAACTCTGCAATGTCAATTCGAATTGGGGGCACAATATTTTTCCAGTCTTCTGCAAACAAAGGCTCAGGAACTAGGATATTATGATAAATTCTTTGCAAGTAATTCGATTCAGACTCCTCCGTATTCTTTGGGAAGGCAGAGTTTTCATACACCAGAAAATTACTCCAATATGAATCTAAAATATTTGCATGAAGGTTTCCCTCTATTTTCTGGAGTATCCAATCCTCTGAAAACGATTTGAAATCTTCAGTCCTGGGCCTATAATTTTCGATATCTCCAGAAAATCCATTACACATTTCAGTAATACTTTTAAATGGAATTTTTTCAAATGGCATGTTTTTTCTCCAAACCTCTAGAACAAAAGCCACAAATAGTACCATTCTATTTAGAACATAGGGTTTCAAATGAGAGCAAGCATGACTCTTCATAAAAATTGTCCAGCTACTAGGAGAATTCATTTTTCCATTAACCATTGCGTTAGGAGTATGCATTAAAACTATATTCGAGTTATAACTGAAGGGTGGTTTTGAGTAATAACTCTCTAACTTAGCCTGTTTATTGCTACCAGAAATCTTCTTCAGCACTGCACTCTCTTCTTCAGAAAACTCTCTATATATCTCTTTACATGACGAAATTGTGAAAATATCTAATGCTAACTTTTGAGCAACTTTAAGTATTGCAAGAGGAATTGCGTCTTCTTGCGAGATTTTATCTCCGGATTCATTCCTGAGGAGTGTTTTGTAAGTAACATAATATTTTGCAATGAGACAAATATCCTCCACTGTTAATTTAAATTTCTCAAATCCAGAAATAATCATATATCTTTCAATCATTGTATTTAATAATAAAAATCGATTTAATTCAAATGCATGAAGTCCTGTACATGTTGGAATTATGTGACTACTAATTGTTCCATCCAAAAGGACTTTTCCTATCGATGGCCAAATCTCCAATTTTGATTCTCCGCTTAAATGTCCATATCTAGAAGATGGTAATAACTCCTTCCCAGAAGGAAGAGTGTATGATGTAGATCCTCTCTCAATCCCTGGCTTACTTTGGGTTTGTTTCATCAGCAATTGAAGAATTATTGGAGGGCTATACTTGATACTGTGCCTATTTGAAACTTTTTGTACCCCTAAATCTTTGCATATCCGCTCTGCAATATCTTGCCTCAAGTTTGAATCTTCACCCGTTTGCATAGAGACACAAACGACTACTATTGTGCTGCACTGTTCTACTGATTGGTCAATTTCATGCAGTTCATTTAGTAGGAATATAATAGATGCTGCAATATCATAGAGCAAAGCCTCTTTCATGTATTTTTTATAACTTTCCTGAACTTTCAATGCTGCCCTTCTATGAGGAATTGAAAGCCTATTAAAAACTCTAGAATTTTGTTCCATCAAATCGAGTCTAAATAGTTTCACAATCTCTGTAGGTTTAAACACTTGTTTTTTTCTTGCATTTGTCATTGGTTCGTTGAACTTCAGTATGCTTTTACAGACAAATGAGACATCACTGAACTTACTTCCCATATGTTCATCAAACTGGTCCAACAACTCATAATTATATATCTCATCTGAATTTCCAATTGCAGCAATTATAGCAGATCTACAATTCGCAGTATTCCTTAATGGATGTGGCAAGAATAACAGGATTCTCATCGCCAGGCATATATCTTCAGTAGATATTACATATTTGAAATTTAACAAAGAATCTCTTAATTGCATGGCAACTTGCCTTGCCAAACTTACAAATCTCTCCGGAGAAATGAGAAGCTCCTTTCTTTTATTTATAACAAAAGAATCTTCAAATAAATGTAGGCATTCTGAAGATGTTCTGAATTGAAGTCCAGTACCTGTAACAGGACCAGTGAAATCAATAGAGCTATCTAGCTCAACTTCGTCTATTTTTTTCCAAAAATAATCTTTTTTAGAGATTTTCATTGGAGTTGGGTAAAAGAGACAACCCTCATTTAATTCAACACCTTTACCTAATTTGTATGGGACGGGAAGGAAGTAGTCTCTATCAGATATAGAGTGAGAAGAATATATTGAAGATTCTTTTTCAGTACTCTCTGACTTTTGCTTTGACTTTGCCTTTTTTCTCGGTTTAGTATTCGTCTCAAGATGGGCACCTGGTATTTCTACTCTAGTTTCCGGAGTATTGGTAATTGAATACCCATAATCATTGTTAAACACAGGTTCGCCTCCATATTTAATTGAAGCAAGCTCCGCTGAAAGTTTCTTGCCTAAATCTGTTGTAGGAGTCTCAAACCTTACTGGTCCTTCTAAGAAAAGTGTGTGTTGTGGAAATCCAGGCGACAATTTAGCAACTCTACGTTGGACTGCAATGGGATCAATGCCATTTGTTTGAATATCTGTATTTTCGTTATTAAACGGATTCTGATAATCTCCAAAATAATATTGATTACCTAATGCAAAAATGTTTCTCACACCAATTAAACATAACCCAAAAAATATATTGCAGCAAAATGTCTTAGATCTAACCATTATACATCTGCTCTAAATATGGTCCATTGATTATTTTGACAAAGCCAGCTTAATTCCAATAAAAGGCATTAAACAAGTAAAAGATCTTGGGTTATTAATCCACACAAGCGATTCATATATTTAACTTCAGTTTTTTTGCACTTTAATCGTTTTTAGATCCCTAATACTGGCGCCACAATCAATAACAAACAATTGGCGCCGCGTTTGCACAATTTAGCAGTTTAATATTATAATTTTTTGACAAAGCCTACTTATTGAATTCGAAAAAGATCGGTGAAAAGGTCAATCTAGCAGCCATATATTCGTATCAATGAAAGCGTATGCACGCACGCATTTATTTAATCATGAAGTTTTCTCAAATTGTGTAAAACTTTAATATGAAATCCAGGTCGCCGTCTAATTGCGGTAAAAAATAGGTAACCGATACTACTTGGATTGCAGTGACCACTAAGTCCATCCATTTTCTAAGTTCAAAACTAAACAAATTTGAGTAATTTTTGGGATTTCACCCCCATTGATTTACATTTTATCTAGTAATCATGCTAATTAAGCTATCGTTTTGCCTTTATACTCTGATATTAATGTTCAATCTAAGTAATGCTACAGAGTATACTGTGCAAAATGAATTCACTTCTAATTCTACAACAAATGAGTTTAAGCTGGCTTTAAACGGAACTGATGATTTGGATGAGTTAGCAATGGTATTAATAAATAACCTCACCCCAAATCAGTTATTTTCCCTCATAGAGAAACTAATTGATGGTTGCCCAGGAATATATAGCAAAAGTACTCTATATCCAGGAGTTTCAGTAAGTGAAGACGAGTTAAGAGGTGTATATGAAAACGTTATGTCACAAAATATTTCGAATATACCTTTGAGTGAACTATTACATGTTCCTGAGCTCTTGTCCAATGCTACTCATCTAAGAAGAATACAAAATAAGATTAGCTCTCCAAGGCCTATAAGACCTAGAAGACAGATTAGAAACAGACACCCAAGCAACATTCCAGGGTCTTCCCCTTTTATTGTTAATGAGAGGTCCATTGACACATACAAGGACAACTCGAACTCCCACTCTGATGACCAGTCATTATCGACAAACAGTGTGTGATGTCTGGGCACTTTTCCGAGGATATGATTTTAATTATTGATAGTTATTCACATATTTTAGCCCTTTTTCGCAATTTATCCTATTTTGAAAATTCACGAAAATTATTATAGACTTTTGTTTCACAGTATGAGGGATATGTAATATGGCTGTGCCAATTTTCAGACTGTGTATATTCCCAAGTATTCTATGGGAAAGACGGTCGCTTAGTCATTAGATCCATAGAGATCCCCGGAGCTTATCTTTGCACCATCTATTATTTATGGGTGATTATCAACAGTTCATTTCTAGGACTTACATTTGGAAAAATAAAATCTTGTCAAATTGAACTTGGGCGTCTCGCAGAACAACAGTCCTAAACAATAACCGCCCGCCACTAAAGATTCTCTGCGTAAAGGATTTAATGTTGATAACACAGACCTAATTCCGAATAAAAATGTTCAGACCAAAATTGACTAGAGAAAATGCTACGTTTATCTGTATTTTTATTCATATAGTTTATCTAGTATTTGGTTCGGCTCTGGAAACGACCCATAATGATGATCTTAAGTTAAATTCGGAACAACTGTTAAATCAAGATAAACTGATAGGAGCCATTAATTTAGCTATTCCTACTATATCAGAAAATTGCCTTAATGGGTTTGATATGAGCCCTCTGACGAGTGTTCAATCTAGTGGTTCATTCAACCATAAAGTGAGTTCTCCCCTGTCACTTGAAGAAAACCAATTAGAGGACAAACAGTGTGCAGAAGCGTCACAAGGAAGTGAAAATGAGAATGTTTTTAGTGCTACTTCTACTAATCATCTTAAAAATGCTCGTAAAAATTATGGTAATATGTATTTTCAACATCTGAGAGATTTGAAGAGATCCGGGAAAACGTACAAAAGAAGAGCTATATACCGAAGTCTGAGCAAGAGTGATAAATTAACCTATTTGCAGATGAATCCCCCAATTACAGGGAGTGTTATGCCAGATGAACACAAAATATTAAAACGAAGAGTGAGACCAACGATGATATCGGAAAGAACCAAATTAAGACATAATATTGAGGAATATGACGTAGAGGATAAAAAATTATTGGATGCCCTTGATTCTCAGGATTTAATACTGAAGAAATTGAGACACAAAAGCGATTATTTGAAAGGTGTCGTTTCCTTATATGACCTCGTTATTAAAGAATTGAAAGCTAAACAGGAACTTATGAATGCTAAAAAACATTCGGAATTGGGAATTCCAGATAAGGGATCTGATAAAAAGTCTGAAACTAATATAGAAGATAAATCTACGCCCATTAAAGCGGAGATTGAGGAATTAACTTCTAAGAAACATAAGATCGACGCTGCACAAACAGAACTAAATAATGTTTTGATGGATCATGCTAATATTAAGATATTAGCAGGCTCTAATGCACTTCCCTCAAACATGTTTCAAACTCATTCATTAAAAATTCTTAAATTAGAGCAGATATTTAGTGGTATCGTGCATGATTCTTCCGGAGTGTCTAAAGTCGGCCAACATGAAAATTTGAAAGGTGCAGTTTCTTATTTAAGGGTAAATATTCCAAGTTACGATGAGCATATTTCAACGGCGAAAAGTAGTGATGATTTAGAGTCAACTGGGTTCAGAAGTCAATTGTCTAGTCATTATCGCGATTCTAAAAGTTTAAATATTGATATGGGGCCTGAAAAGATGTCCTCAAGTGTGAAAATTACACTTCGTAATCCCAACAAACCAATTTTTACATCCAGATGGAGTGGTACAATTAAAGGTCCTAAGATAGATCATAGAAGCGCTAATATTGAATATCCAAAAGAAAAGAATTTTCAAGAAGAATCAAATGAAAGTGACCTCTATTACGCTTGCCTTGTAGACACACACATGGACGACGATGATAGCGATGAAGAGCTATTATATAATCGCTTGTGCGAAAAGGCACGGGTTCTTCAACACGAAATACGAGGTTTGGAAGAGGAAGACAGGAGGAAACGTCAATTAACCAAGATAGAGAAACAAAAAAATGCTGCTCTTAAATGGAAAGAAAGGGTCATTGCTGAGTCTAAAAAAAAACAGTCAACCCAGGCTAGATTGCAACGTAATGAAAGAGACATCAATAGGATGAGAAAGGAATTAGCTGGAATGTATTTACACCATTCGGGAAGAAATTTACAAGAGCTTAAGAATACAAAACCTCATGAGAAACATGATAACGCACTTACACATCAACTTCCGGATCCTTGTGATGATCCTCTCCCTTGTGTAGGATGCGCTCCTGCTGATTTTGGAACGAGTTCTCGTTCATATGGAGATGGAAAATCATCCAAAAACTCATGGGTAGCAATTGTTCTTGGAAATAAAGAAGATCCAGATTTGAATATTAAACGCAGGGAATTGACTAATACTTCTAATTCTATAAAACGATTATCTAGATATCAAGCAAATAAAAGAAGACACAAGAAACTGGAACACATGGACTAAACTAAAAAATAGGAGTCAAAGGCTGATTGGGCACAGATATGCCGCACCCTGCACTTCCAAATTTTTTCCAGAGAAGTGCATTAAGCATTTTTTTATGTTTTAAAAAGATGTATTTACCTCCTTAGAAAATGACTGAGTTTCACATCCGGTATTAATGATGAGACTATCAAGTTTTTATGGAACACTAGGTTTATTCAACTCCAAAATATTAATAATTTTCGCAGCTCAAATTTGTTTAAATATATGTATATATATTAGATTATAGTTTATATGGTTATTTCTTTAATCATGCTTTTAATCAGGCTGATTTATTCCGACATCCGTGATATTTTGTGGAATCCACACTAATCATTTTATTAATCTTTGGATTTTATGTGAAGTCTAACTAATCTCTTTAAAAACCTGTCGAGTTGAATCCTCAGGGAGGTAAATCACTTAAACTTTGAAATATTGAATTCTGTCATTAATTTCTTCTAATATAT
>JAPCXC010000015.1:0-71355 GCA_027243985.1 Cryptosporidium canis | reverse complement strand
TATACATATACATCTATTTATTTACTTATATAGTTTTGATAAGTAGAAGAGATGGTAGGCAAAAGTAATAACAAAATGGAAGAAGCTATTCAAAAGATTCTTCAATATTCCAGTCTAGAGGAAATTAACAAGCTAAGTGTTGAAATATTTGGTGAAAAAGTTACCATAGTTTTAAAGTACTTTTGCCCCATGTATAGCGGAGTAATGTTTTCAATATTTTCTAAAAGAATGATTAAAACAACACTCATAGTAATTGGCACTGGATCTATAATTTATGTTTTAATGGTAAGTTCAGTTCCAATGATACCAATTTGTATTATACCTAGAAACTATTTCCTTTTCCACTCTCTTTGATTTAGAAACATAAGTACGGAAAACAAAAGGTAGATGATGAGCTTATTAATCCACTTAAAGAGGGATTATTAAATTCAAATATTAAAAAGTCCATTTTTGATTACAAAAATGATAATTTTGACTACCAAAAACTAAAAAAGAAAATGAAGAAATTCTTTGAAACAAATAAACATAGTATTTCACTCTTTGGATTTGGAATTATGTTGGGTTTAATGATTTAATATATATATACATTACAACTCAATATAGAAATATTGTGCATTTGCTTCTTTTAGAATTTATTTGGATTATTGCTACTAAATAAATCTCTATTATTTGCTACATATTAAATAGTTTCAAAACCATTAAGTCATTTAATATAAAGAGGAATGATCTTTTAGTCGCGATTATTTATAATCATTTCAAATAATTCCCTCTTTTTAGCCTCAATGAATTTATCTTTTAATACCTTCATGGTACTTAGGGATGATGAAAGTAGTGTTTTCTTTAGAAACTCAGGAAGTTTACCATTAAGATCTCCAATCCACAATATATCCATTCTCAATATGATACTTTGATCACTTGATTGTAATTTCTCAACTCTTACTCCATTCAAATGGCAATTTGCCATAACTAAGGAAGGGTTATTGACATTTTTTATCATTGAATGAAACTTCTTGTCATCGCTTAACTCCACTGACAAGTCAGATGAAATAAAGAAAGCTGAATCTCTCTTATTTGAATTAAAATCTTTGTAGAAATGCGACGAAGAGTTAATTTCAGGAGATGACTTTTTGCCTTTCTTTGACCACTTTTTTAACCTACTTGGTGAAATATTATTTACTATAGTTTTTATACTAGTTAGGTTGGAGTTAGGATAATTCATCATCCTATTTGGAGAACTGGTTGATAAATTTGCCAAATTCGGAATTTCACATGATAAAGACTGTGAACCATTGTAATTATCAGAATTATCCTTATATCCTATCAAAACAAAATCTCTACCTTGAACTCCGAGAGCACCCTTATAAGAATGATAGTAAATACAATATCCAGGATTTTCATCACTCCATGTATAAACTCGATTGCTCCTATCTACAGTATTATCATATGTCAATGGATCTGTCTCCCAAATATAATTAACCAAGTCCTTTGAAGTTATTAAATCATTTAAATGATACTTATTTTTAAGATATAAATTTTTCATCTTGCAAATACTCTCATAAAATAATTCATTTTCTTTGTTCAAATCTATATCAATTATACCTCTAATAGTTGTATTCGAATCATTATTACTACTATCTCTCCTCTTTAAAAATTTAATTCCATTTTTATATCCATTTTCCTCCCAAACACTAACTTCTTCTAATAATTTTTTATATTCGTCATATTTATCAGTCATTAATCTTTTAATTCTCTCAAACAACATGTTTAATTCCACATCATCCTCTACTTGATTATTCTCATCAATTGCTATTGGAGTGGAGATATTACTTAGTGACGATGATATTGAATGCTTGTCCAATTTTTTAGATATAATTGATCTTGATATATTCTCACTGATATTTTTTAATTTCGATGGGAAATCAACGATTATGTTTTTAAACTTTGCATTCTTCACTATTAATTTAGAAAACTCAACATTATTTTCATTTACCAATTCTACATTTGAAAAATCCCTATTATCCTCCGCATTGTAGTCAAAAGAGTAAAATTTATAATCCTCCGAATTATTTGAACTTAAATAAAGGTGCTGACCAAAATCACCTGATAGTAAATTCACATACTCCGAATCCCCCTCATTAAAAGTATTCACCATATACTCTTTCAGACATAATAAGTCTTTTAGATCAACATATTCACCATTTTCCTGCTTTATTTCAATCTGTTCTATATTCAACGTAGAATCCTCAATTAATTTACCACTCTCCAATGATCTACAAATACTATTCTCACAAATATTCTCCTTGAATTCCATATGAGCATTTTTCTCGCTCTCTTCCAACTTTGCTATCACGTAATTTATTGTATTTCTTCTTTTGTTGTGAAATACCAATTTTTTTGTCTCTTTCTTCCATTTAAATAGCCTCATCTCATTCAATTCCTTAAAGTTACATTTAATTAGTGCGCTTACTATACCAAAATACGTATATTTTAACATGAATTTACGCACACTATGGAGTTTAGAACTCTTTTAATGTATGCATATGATTATGTCACAAACTCATATATATATACAATATAATACTTTTAATTACTTCAACCCTTAACTGCAAGAATGATTGGCAATTTATGTAATATTATTTCAACCTCTAAACATCAAATTGTTGCAATATTTTTTTAATTTTAATTATGACTAATAAATTATTAATATAAATTAATTTTATTCAAGTGAACTTTTGAATATTATTTTAATGTTGAACTTTAATTTAAAATTAAAAAAAAATGTGGACCAATTTTTTGTCACATGCACATTTGCATGCAAATACAAACCATAAAAATTAGTTACGTGTCCGGTAATTTTTATTTATTTTATGTGGACAGGAAAAATTATTATTAAATATTATATAAATAAATGAATAAATATATAATTAATAAAGGTAAATCATGTTAGTCAATAAAATGTTGTGTATTATTCTTCATATATTTTTCATTAAGATATTTTTCTTCAAATCCATTTCCTCGAATAACCCCATCCCAGCGATATCCACTTTCAATTGAAAAACGATTTTGGTCAGTGATGAATTTGCATTTAAGCTTTCTTGCCTTAAAATCCACAAACCTACTTCTTAAATTAGAGTAACCCAATGAATCATTGTTTAAATCAATAAACTTAATTGGGTCATCCCATATGTCTTTTCTTCTTAACTCATCGTCGTAGCTCTTACTGATGTAATAGCGCCCTCCATCTATTACTTCATCATTTGTCAAGGACTCAAACTTTTCTGCGTTCCTCTTTATCTCCTCAAATTGAATCACTCCTCTTTTATACTTTGTGAATTCAGGATCCTCCTTGAATTTATTTCGATCACTTTCAGTCCTCTTAAACTTTTTTCTTCCAACTATCTTCTTCTTATACCAGAGATCCCTGTCAATTATGTTTCCCAGTTCATCTCTGTAAACCACATTTGAGTCCATCTTGATCTATAAACAAATACCTCAATTCTACGAGAACTAACACCTACCCATGCTTCATATATTCTCAAATATTTTCAGCTACTATAATATTCTTCAGCTTAATTAGCATGTGGCGGTGGGTTTTGCCGCCAAAGTGTTCATAACTTATTTGACAAGATACAATAAAGAGTTGTGTTAATGCTTTTTTTTTATTACAAATATTTGTTTCAAACCGGTAGGCTCCTGTATGTGAGAGGAAAAGGCACCTTCTGATCATAAATTTGAACTTTGAATACACATAATAGAAAACACGGGCCTTGTGCATGCCAACTTATTATAAAAGGAGATAAAATTCAATTGGCAGATTTATGGGTGTTATGATGTGGGGTTTAGAAATGAGGCTTTACTTCGCCACAATAGCTATTTTTATATATACAATTTTGTCATTTTCAACGTTATCTATTGGAAATGTGCGAGCAATTAAAGCAGTTGGAATGCTTAATGAATCATCAGGTGGGAATATTTATAATCTAGAGCAGGTGGGGTCGAACAAAGACAGTATAAGAGAGTCCATTCCGCTTCAAAGGTCGCATTTGACTCCTGTAAATGGTGTTGAGGTTGAACATAGCACAATTAGAAACGAGACTGCTAGCTCGAATTTTACTAAAAAATCTATAGAGATTGTGACAATAAAAACAGATGAATCTATTGAAGGTCTTTTAAGCAGTCATGAGTACTTATTAATTCTATTCATCGCTCCCTGGTGTGGAATGAGCAAGAGAGCTGTCAGCCAAATACATGAAATGATCGAGTATTTTGAGAAATCCAGAGATTTTCTAGTTGAGCATCCAAATCAACTATTCTACTCAAAAAAGCTCTTGGTAGGATTTGTAAATGTTCCAGAGTTCCCAAATATAACAAAAAGACTTAATGTTTTGGACTATCCATCCATTAAATTCGTTAACAAAGGTGAAAATCTTAAACTACGAATTATGGATTTTTATGGAAATATTTACCACAAAAAAGTACTATCTTGGATAATACAACAAGTTACTAGACTAGAAAATAACCCAGCATCGCAATTAATTCACCTTTCCACTATGGATAACATACAATTCTTTTTGGAAATAAGTGAGTATTCTGTCGTCTATTTGCATGGACTTGAGTCTGGTAACAAGTATAACAATACTGAATTCCTGCAAATTGTGGATATTTGTAAGGTATATGATGATATAATATTTGGTGAGGCCAACTATAGTGAACTTAATAACAGCCTACAAATGGATTCAAAATATATAGAAGGCTTTGAGCCTAGTTTGAATATTACAGAATTAATCACAGATAACGGGAACAAATCAAAGCTGCTTCTTTTTAATTCCGGAAGACACGTTAAGACCATTACGGGTCCATTTACTGAAGAAGCTCCAGTCCTAAATGCTATAGATTACTATAAGCAGGAAAATATAATCTTTTTAAATAAAGATACTATAGGTAAACTGATTGACAATGGTGGACCAATACTTTTGTTAATATTTAATGGAAATAGTGAGAATTATATTGAGGAGCTAAATAAAGAGTCTTCTATTATTTACCAATTTTACGGTATTCTTCAAAGAGTAATATCTATCAGAAAGGAGAAGATTGACCAGGCCAACATACATTTGGAGAAAAGACCACTGTTTGTCATTTGCGGAAATGAGGGCCCTATCAACCGAAGATTCATGGACTTCCTACATATTGATGATGATTTACTTCCATCCATTATTATGATCGATGACCTTAATGTTTCTCCTCCAAAAAAGTTCCATCTGGATTTACCAAAGATTTACCTAAGTAATTTGGAGAGTAATGTAGAATCGGGTACCGGAGTAATGAATAATGCAGGTATAATTGGCAATATTGATAGGAATTCGGAGATCCTCTCAATTGGGAAACCCAATGAATCAAACTGGATCGTGTTAAACAATCACACATCCATTAATTTCTCCCCCAGCATTATCAGTGACTTTATAGATGAAGTTAGATCCGGAATGGTAAATATCACTTATCACTCTCAGGCAGTACCTGCAAAACAAAATGGACCAGTATATATTCTTGTCGGAAACACATTTAAGGAAGTAGTACATGATGCAAATAAGGACGTACTTGTTTTGTTCTACACACCATGGTGTGGACACTGCAAGACATTTGATCCGATTTACAACGAGGTTGCAAATATTATTACCTCAAAGACGAATGTCCTTGTTGCAAAGATTGACATGTCTGCAAACTTCATTCCTGATTATCAGATTGGTGGGAAGATATTCAGATTTCCGACTATAAAGTTATTTAAAAAGAAGGACAAGCAGAATCCAATTGACTTTGATGGCGAAAGAGAGGCCAACTCTATTTTAGACTTCATTTGGATACACACTGCTCGAGATGAGCTTTAATTCTATGTCCCACTAAGAGTTAAGTAATCCAAAAGAGTTCGAGTGCGTGTGTATAATATTATATATTTGATTAAGGCGATAATTAAGTTCCTAATGTCTACATTTTTTTTGCTTAGTTACTTATTTACAGAATTGCCTATGATAGCTCCAATCCTTTCTCTGACAGTCTGTGTTGCAATAAGCTACCTTCTTGCACCTACTACACACCAGCAGAGTCTTTTCTGACTCCTTTCTGCAACCCTCGCACCTATTCAGAACTTTATCGTCATCCTTGCTCTTAAGCAAGTCAGTTGGGTTATTTATCATTGCCGATATCTTTGAGGGGTCCCATCTATTCTCTGCTGACGGTGGATTCTTATATAATTGTTCGTAGTCCTCTTCCCCAAAACTAACTCTTTTAAACACATATTCATCGTCAAAAGATGAAGAAATGAAGCAATCGCCTCTAACGTCGGTGGAACAAATCTTAGATGCTCTAGGGTTGATGGGCATTTCTTTAATCCTCCCTATAGAGTCAATATATGCATTAGTAGCTGTAAAATTGTTATTCTTGTTCGGCAAGACCAAACTAATAATTTCGTAATTTTGACTATTCAATATTGCCTGCTCAACAAGCTTATCTGATGCCTTTGACTCCTTATTAAACGTCTCATGAAGCTTGGAAACCTCACTTGTTCTTAGTTTACTGGAAAAATGCGAACGCATTAAATTCTTGAAATTCACCTCCTTCCCCGAAAACTCCCTTACCTCTATTTTATCCGAATCATGATACGGAATAAAAACATAAGTAAACTTCTCGTGAACTACTTCATCCAAAGACTCCATGCTCCACAAAATTGTCTATAATCTGTGTTATTCCCAAATTATAATATTTATTTCAAAAATCTACTGATTAATTCTTCTACGTATTTAAAGCAAATCATGTTGCCGCCACTTCCGCTTGTTTCTTTTTATTTTATTATTATTGTAATCCCTCAAATTCACTTAGAGTGAAAACACACACCAACCTATCTAACGCAAACCAACATACCAATGTATCTACGTGTACTCTAAAATCAGATCCCTAATTTTCTATCATTTTTTTGGGAAAAAACAAATAATTTACACTTAATCTTTCTTTTAACTCAAAAGGTCAAAGGCAACAGCATTTGTGTACACATGCATTACATGCAAACGACGGTATAGAAACAACTAATGACTGCAATTTTCTGTCCATTTTATTTGCCTAAATTAATTAATAATATATTTTTTGTCCACATGATTTTTTAAAAATTAATATTTAAATTAATGAGGTAATAGTAATGCCACGTCATTGTTGACCACTAGTAAATTTCTGAATAATTAGATTAAAGCAGAGATATATAAAGCTGAGAAAAGCAAACACTAGTTTGAATATGTGATTTAATTGTTTTAATAACCGGTTACAACTAATACAGTATATATCTTTTTTTCCTCTAAATTAAGGGTTATTTGGTAAATTAAAAGTAAACTTTTTTTAAGGTGTTTGAAATTTGACATCAATAATTTTGAACGAATAGATGGATAATAATTAACCAGGTTTGAAGTAAAACAAATAATTAGATTTCAACTTTATAATTGATTTATCTCCGACCATTTTTGTTTAAATAATTAAAGACAAGGATTTGAATAAATGACAAAAAAGAAAAGTATTAGAAACCACAATGCTACACACAAAAGAGTTAGTTTGTCAATTATAAAAAGCATTTTACAGAGTAAATACTATGGAGGAGCGCAATGTAATACATTTAAAATACCTCCAACACTATCACAAAAACTGGAATTCAAAAGGATTAAACTGAGTAGCATTCTCAATATAACAAATGATTTGCCACAAATAATACGTGGGCATTGTAAATTAAGCAAACCATCCAAGATTATTGAGGTTGTATTTAGCAAGGAAATACTGTTTGTACTGTAAGTTAACACTAACCCACAGATTTATCCAATCAAGAGTTATTAAACAATAAAAAAGAAATGATTCAGGTTTAGGAACAGCATACAATAGGTATAACAACAAAATGTTATGTATTTTAAATAGATCTCCATCGGAAAGTAAGTTGAAGTAAATGCTAAATATTGAGCATGACTTAAATGTAACATGAACTATTTTGTTGAAATAAACTTGGTTAATTAAAGCAATAAGATCTTTATTTTACAACAAGATGAATAATACACTAGTAGTAGCATTCCATCATGACCCATCAGTGTTGAATTGTACAATATTTAATATAGAGGATGTGAAGATAAAGAGAAATATTTCAAGTATAATTGGAGAAGAATTTCAAAAGATCAAGGTTGGAAATCCAGGATTTATTGAGTTTGATGGTAAGTTTGGTACTATTTCAAACACCAGTTATCTTTGTTAATATATTTTCTAGATGGAAATGGTAGAATTGTGGTTGCAGATCCACAAAATGATCATTTCACATTCTGGGATATGAGAAACTATAATAAACTATATGAAATTAAGGGGCAAAATTTCTTGGAAATGAGAATATCTGATGGGACAGTTGTATTCTTTAAGTAAGTATTACTGCTTAATATGTTGAGTTAAAACAAATATGTTTCTAGGCAACCATCATATTCAACTATAGAGGCATATTTATGTAAAATATCAAATGGGGAATATCTCGTAAGTTTTAGATGAAAATATTAATTAGAGTATAAATGACCCAAATTGTAGGAAAAAACCACAGTAAAACTCAGGTCATCTATGGATATACAGTTTTTAGAACTGCATAGAGAGTATTTGCTATTAAAACAGGAAGGTTGTTCCATCAGAGTGTGGAACTTATTGACCAACTCCAACAAGAAGATCTCAAAAACTAGAGATTTTCATCCTAAAGCGTTTATCTTTTTTGATCAAATTGCTGAAATTAATAATTTTACTCATTTTCTAACGGTTTCTACCGATGAAATAAATGTATGGACATGTAGTAATTTTGGGGAGGTAGAGATTAAATTCAAAATCTCATTACCAGGGATACAGACTGCAGATTGTGTGAATGTTTGCTATAGTAAGGGGATAATTATGACATATTGCAATGGGTTAATCCTAGAAGAATGTCCACAGGATAGTGAAAATAATGAAAACAGCATGCTACAGGTAAATGAGGGCAGTGATGCTGAATATATCAATGATTCGAATGGGTTTATTCCTCAATTTATTCAAGCATCCAAATATTTTTCAGCCTTATGTGGGATAAGAAACAATAGTACAGTTTATCAAGTCTCAGGTAATATCATGGATAATAGTGTATCTCTATCAGCAATAATTACAGGGGAAACTGTGTCTGAGGGTGAGCAGGAAATCTCAAGAACAAATGGTACTTCAGTAGAAAATAATATTACCTATCAAAATCAAGCCTCTACATTTGAATTGGATACAAGTAATTATTTATATCAAGATGGAGTTTTGGCGCCATTTTGTCCATTGTTGCAAAATGACATGGATTTTTCAAAAAATAAGAATTCGTTAAAGAAGGCAATATATATACATTCACTATATGATGGGTCTAGTTTGGGTACAGTGTTCTGTGATGATATTAGGGATGATTCAGAGGACGTTGTTTTGCTTCATTATGATAGTGAGGGGATGGAGATTGCATGCGGTACAAATTATGGTTTACTAAGGAGGTATAGGCATATATTCGATAGTTAGCTGGAGTAATGTTCAGTATTATGAGGATTTGTGATGAGTCAGGGGAGGAGACAGAATTAGTTGTAGAGGCGATATCTATGAAAATTAATAGTACCGAATAGGATGTTTAGTATAGACATGTATTTGTAGAGCAGAGGCAGTGTGCATATGTAATTAATGCATAAAGTATTGAATAAAGTCTGGTAATGTGTGTGTTTTTAAATAGGTTTCAGTATTTAAAGAAAAAATATACCAGTAGATATAAATATACCGGGGAAACTATATTTGGAATAAGATGGAAGGTTTGAATGGAGTAAGGATATATTGGGTTTACTTGTCCTTAGTTTTTGCCCATTCAACATTAAGTAGTAGATTATCGTAGCCGTGGCGATTAAGCTTCCGGATAGCATTTTGAGCTTCCTCTCTCTTGGAGTATGTGATGAAGGCGAAGCCTTTGGTATTTTTGGAGTTATTTTTGTTTTTGGCGAGGAATACCTTAACAACCCTTCCAGCAGTTTTGAATAGCTCTTGGAGGTCTTCCTCAGTTGCATCTTCGGACAGGTTGGCAACTCTGACAGTGCAATCATCTCTATGCGATGATTGCATGCTGGAGCCTCTTTCAAAGGCGCTGCTGGATATGGTTCGGAGGAAAGGAGGTTGGTATCTGTTGGCTCCAGCAACGGGGATGCCACCAATTCCGGTGCTTCCGACTGAGTTGAGGCCTTGAGGAATAATGCCGCTTCCTACTGTTGCTTTAACATCGTTGATTCCGCCCTTATTCATCATGGATGATCCGAATCCAAGGTTCATTCCGCTGGGAGATACGTTGGCTCCAAATCCTGAGGATGAATTGTTTAGGTCATTCATGATGTTGCTTTGTTGGCCATATGTGATCTTTTCGATCTGCTCATCGCCGAAGATGAAGGAGCAATTGTTTCCAAGCTTTTTGAACATTGACAATTTGTTATTGTTGAATGTCGGGAGATCCATGAAGTAGTAGTCGTCGTCATTGTCCTTATCTTGGAAGTTCATGGAGTCGGTATTTTTTGGGACGTCTATAGAAATCTCATCGCCAAGCTTTGGAACATCTGTATCTGAATTGAACCTGTCTGCTAGATTCCTCTCCATGATCATTCTTCGGTTCACGACATTCTTGTTGATTTTTATGATATTCCTGACCTCCTTTACCTTCTTTGTTATCTTAATTGTTGACCCTTTGCTGTCCTTTACGTAGCTTATCACGTGCTTAATGCCGTCCTTATCTGGCTTGGACTCGAATCCCTTCAGAGGCTCATCGAAAGATGGCTCAAAGTCATCAATGTCCTCGTCAGCCCAGGCAATCCTTCTCGCATTCATAAAATCGTTATCCATCCTTTTTTTCAAAATCAGCTAGCTCCTTTTAATCCTATAAAACTGTCCAGAAATATTCTGTTGTTACTTCAGCCAAAACTAAAAGGGCTCCCAACCAAGTTCCCGCCCATTCCTCTGTTTCTATAAATATTTCAAATTCTGGCCATTTTTGGCATCAGTTTTTGCAATTTTAGATTACTTCTTCACCAAGTATTGCCAGGCTATCCATATTCCCTCATTCCCAGATAATCACATTGCTCCCCTCTTCCTAGCCCTGTTTCCTGTCATCTCCTGGAACCATTTTAGTGCCTGCCAAATATAGCTGAAATAGGCGGGCTGTCTCAAAACTCATGACGTGGTCTTTGGAGACCATCCTTGTAAAATCATGCAAGTGCTATTGCATGTACATGTTATGGGGAGCTCAGCAATTAAATTTCCATGCAGATTTTCTGGGGAGTGAACGGCAAGTCCCGAGATCCTGGAGGTCAGCTAAACAAAGGTAGTCAGAAGTCTGAAATCGTCGCAATAGAGATAGTGTGGAAGCTAGTGATTAATTTAAGCTACAGAAAACAATCTATAACCTCTAATTCTGTGAGTCTTGGTGGATGGTCTGCTCTTGTAGTAAATCCACTTTGTGTTTCGTCAAAGCCTCCTCATTGAGTCCTTGTGGGGATTGGACAGATACTCATAATAGCTAGAAGCAATTTCGCTGAAAGCCTCCGAATTCTCCATATCCTTCAAGATGTATTTCCTACAGTATAGCAGTCCAATATAGGAGTTTATCCAGATGCTTCTTACTCTCGAATGCGTTGTTTGATCAAAAAGCTTTGAGATCCTGGGATTACTTAACAGCCGAATACAGGAAAGCAGCTTTTGGAAAATCCAATAGGAGCTGGAATACCCCCCAAGAAACCTGAGAATTGTCTTGTTTAAGCTCTCATTGTTGAAATACCTTATCTTAAAGAACACATCTTCTTCGTCATTGTAGTTGCTATTGAATATATTGCCAGTCAATACTTGCAAAATCCTGACCAATACCTTAACCATCTCCCTCCGACATTTGCTGTTCAGCTTGCTGTAGTTGGAGCCTGAAATATGGCTCAAAAAGTTCCTTATAAAGTCCAGAAGCGAGTGCTGGTGTACCATTTGGAGCAGTAGATTCACAGACGATGGTAGACTACTCTCCAAGCTCTTGTTACCATTGTTCGTGACTGTTTGGCCCTTTATAAGCAGATCCAAGGATGGGTTTGAGTCTGCTATGGAGTTTCCTACTAGACGGATGCACTTTTTCTCGCCATTAAGGCTTCTTTCCTGGTCATCCCCTCTCTTCTCCAAGCAGTGGTAAACTATATTCGACTCTCTGTTGTCTATCATCCTTAATATTGTCTTTAAAATGCTCATAGTGTTCTCAAAATAGTCGTGCTGTGAGTAAATGTTGTTCGTCTTGACATAATTCAGCAAAAGAGGAAAGATGAACCTTCTGTTGATGGAGTCGTGCTCCTGATCCAATTCCTGTCCCTTTGTATTCCTCAAAAGCCTCAAAACCCCAACACTCTCACCTAACTCTCTTAATATGAATGACTTCTGAACCGAGTAGTCACCAGTATCCTCCGAATACAAGAAGCTCAACAGTAGCGGAATATCATACCTATCCAAGAACGACCTGGACAAGATGAAATAGTTAATCTTTCTGTACAGCGGATTCTCAGGCTCAAATACTATCTCTATAGAATCTGAAATAAAGCGAGTTAAGAATGATGACAGTCTAATGCAATCCTCATGCATGCCTTCTGACCCCTCGACACCCTCTTCCCTCTTCTCTCCTCCCATTGCTCCCGATACCGTGTTCCTCAACGTGTTCAGGATCATAAATATCTGTGGCAACTCCTTGAATATGTACCTTACCTTCCTTCGTCGCCTCTTCCTCTTGTTTCGAGCTCTTTTGTTGATCACCTCAATTTTCTCTTCCTCCATCTCCTCCTCCTCTTCCTCTCTCCCATCCTCTTCCTCTCTCTCCTCCTCCTCTTCTTCCTCCTCCTCCTCCTCGGCCAGTTTCAGTCTTTGAAGATATTTGTTATAGTGGAAACTTACGATCTCAAACAGCAGACTCAAAGTCTGATATGAGTAATACCTCAAGGAGACGTCCATACAGGACAGAGAGTTGACTACCAGCTGCAGAGAACCATTCTTGCAAAAGTTTCGGAGCCAAATGAAATTGTTGTCGATCAACTTGTTGGAGAAGCGTGATCCACTCAGCTCGCTGTAGTTCTCAATGAATCCCGAGCATGTGCGAGTATCCTCCTCTCCGTCGTTCTCTGAGACCTTGTTCTTGGAGTTTTGGAAGCCTCTCTCTCTCAGGATGGAGTAAGCCAGCTTGAATCTTGAGTTAATTATAGGAATCACGAATCCCAAGTTATAGACTAACTCGTCCCCAGGCCTAGTTACCACATTAAAGTCTGAATTATTCACCAACTTGCAGCTATATGGGAAATTACTCAAAGTATGCTTGAGCCTCTTCGTGCTCGGACTCAGCCAGTTAAACTCTGAAACCTTCTCATTCTCCAAATCCACACAGTAATTGTTCAAGTAAATGGAGTAGTAGTGATACCAATACTTTACCCACCTCACTCTCTTCCTCATGCGGTCCTCCGTGCTCTCACTCTCGCTCCTCCCATCCTCCTCTTTGGCCTCACCTCCATCCATATCTCCTATCAACTTCCTTGCCAGCATGCTGTTGACCAGAAACACATTGTGGTTCACCAAAATCAACTCCCTGAACTCCCTTCTGCTCAGACAGCCTCTCTCCTCCCTGTAGTCTGTCTGCTCACCTCTAGATTCACTCAAAATCCGACCATACAAGCTGTCACTCGGATCAAATCCGCCGATCTTGGTAACCTTCAGATAGTCCAAAATATACTCTCTGGACACTGTCCAGTCGGCTCCTTGCCGCTCTCCAAGCTCCACACTACCGTCAGGGACTTCGCTCTCCTTGAGCATCTGCACGTACTCCACAAATATGAACAAAACCATCAAACTTCTAGAGCTGTTGTCGATCCCAGCTCCTTCATCCTCCAAGAAGCCAAATATTATCTCATGAATCCTATTCAAGAATACCGCTATACGGTTCAATTTTAGCAGAACAAAGTTCCCCAGCTCATTGTAAATGCGAGCCTTATACTGGAATGACCTCAGCTGCTTAATCTTAGCTATGTACAGGGTGCTGGTCAGTAGTGTAATCAAAAGGACGTCCACGGGTCCACTCGGATCATAGCGATCCAAAGCTTCCTTTCCCATGCCTACATAGGCCTTACTCGACTCAATAAACCCTATTGGAAACTTGCCACCCTCTCCTGAGACCTCCCTGATCCTCCCAAGTAGATGGTAAAAGGACTCGTTCAAATCGTAGCTCAAGATAAATCGTAGATATCTCATCTCTCTGAGTCCTGCCTCCCTCTTTAACTCCTCCAAATGACTCCTCAGGCAATAGTAGACTGGATTATTCAATCTGTCCATTATGATCGGCATCAAGATGATATAGTAATAATGATGGAGCTGACCTGGGACTGACCCAGACCCGCCCTCAGAAAGAATGGACTGGAACCTCAATAGAAGCGCATCATAACACTCCACCAGTGTTTGGATAGCCCCCCCTCCATCCTCCGGAGACTCGCTCTGGAAATCAAAGCTCTCGTAGTGTGTCAGAAAGCCGAAATAGACGATCTCGTGGATCCTGGAATCCCCCCCCTGAACGCCCCTCCCCTCCTGCAGAACCAGCTTGTACTGGGAGTATAGGTCCAACAAAAATCTAAATATTAGGTTAGAGTTGGCCAGAATGGGTCTTCTTGTCTCAGGCCTCAAAACTAGCATATCCAGCATTTCCCAAAATCCATAGTTTTTACCTTGAGCTCGAAGTATTTCCTGGCCGTCCCTAATGTAGTGTTTCATCCTGGACTTAGAGTCCTGGTCACAGAGTAGCGAGAATAGACTGAACGACTTAACCGTCTTCTTGAGAGACTTCTTGTCCAAATCGTGGCTATGAGACTGTTTCGCATAGCTACAGTATAAGTCCATGAGCGAGCGGACTGTGGACTCTATGATGGCCTTGCTTAGATCAGATTCCAATAGATGATCGAGGCCAACCTCAAGTGAAAAGCTGCCTAACTCCAGGTTATCGAATACTAGAATCAACCTATAGCCAATCGGTAGGAGGTCCAGGCATTTCCCGTAGTCCAGAGATCCAGAGCTGCAAGAAAAGTCCATGCATGCAGTATCAAGGCGTCCTAGGACAGTACAACGAGCAATATCCAAGCTGTTTGTCTTCGAGTAAACATATGGAAGCCAATTTGTCATAATGTACGTCAAAGTCTGAACAACCAAGCCATGATAGAGACTGATCTGTTTGTCAAGTCCAAATAACTCGATCGGTACCCTGATCACACTTTGACTGGAGAAGAGATCGTCGTGATCGATCTCCTCTGTCTTAATGCTATACAGCTGGACCTCGTAGTTCTGGAGAACGTCCTGATTGATCAGGAAGTTTATTAGCTCTACAAACGAGGAAAGGAACCACTCAATGGCTGGGCCATGCTCCTGCTCAACAAGACCAATATAGAGTCTAAAGATCCTCTGAAGAACTTTGGAAAGGAAGACTCTTGTGGGAAGGCCAAGAAAGGTCTCCTTGGAACTCATTCCACTCTCCACCCAATGATTTAGCACGAGCTGTCTTGTGATCAGTAGCAGCTCATTATGGGATACATTATTTAAGATGGTATGAATGAGGTATCGGCTTAATTTGGGATTAAAGAACTCCACATTCTCGCTCCTCATGACTTGCTTGAGGTTCAAATCACCGGAAATCATCAGTTGGAATAAAAGATCATTCTTGATTCCCAGCCGAATATAAATGTCCAGGAACGAAATGACCAGAAGTCTTGCCCTCTCCCCATCCTCCGTGAGGTACAGGTCGCAAATGGCTCCGAAGAGCTCCCTGATGAAGCGCTCCGAGCCATCCACCTGAATGGTATTGAAGGCTGTCAATGCTGCGTGCTTTTCTGGAGAGCTCAGGCCGTGGGACTGTAGCTGATGGTAGTTTAAGTCCAGAATAGCAAGAATTAGAGACCTGTTGGAGACTTTGTTCCGCTCCCCGGTCTCCAGAAGCTCCATAGAGGCCCTTATCAAGCCTGAAATTATCTCAGAAATGTCGAACTCAGGTTGGAATCCTGATTCACAGACGAGCCTATAGTAGTGGCAGAGTCCCTGAACAAAAGTAACATCCCCTCGGATGAGTCTCCTACTACCATCCATTCTCTGGAGAAGGCTGCATCTAACCTGATCCTGACGTGTCCAGGAGCCAAACACACTCCCTAGTAAAGTCTCCACAGACTTGAGTCCAAGGTTGGAGTCTGGACCTGAGCTACGGGCATTCAGTATCTCAAATACCAACCTTTTCTCCACAACCTGAGTGATATAGTCCCTAATTTGGTCCAACTCTAGAGACCTGCCTCTCTCAGATGATTGCAGATCTGACTTAATCTGGCCCAGAAGCCCCTTTATGCCGGTGGTATTAACTAGCAGCTCCCTCATCTGAGACTTTTGGTCCTGATCCAGAGGACTAATGATGAAAAGCAGTACGATCAAATCCATATTTCGCTCCAAGAACTCTCCACTAAGAGCTCCGTCTAGAATATAGTCCTGGAAGAACCCCTTGATTGGGATGCTGTAGTTGAACACGGTTTTGTTAACCAGTAATACAAGCTTTAATTGAAGAGACAGCATGCTCCAGGTCGGTATTGGCGAAGAATTATCATGCTTATTTGCAGTGGGATCAGCTGGATTACTGGTATATGGCTGATCTAGATAGTAAAATATGCTGTTTTGTCTGGAACTGTTAAGCTTACTCACGATTGTGATCCACATACCAGTAAGATAGTTAGAGATAAACTTGGTATCTTTAAGGCTATTTTGGTGGTACTCAGTGATGATTGGAATAAGGCTCTCCAGGAATTTGAACAAAAGAGGCTTATTGCAGTTCCAGTCGTACCTGAGTCCCGTGATATTGAGGGAGTGGAGAATAATCTTATATAGGTAGTCTTCGAAGAGCTTCTTGTAGTCTGAGGTGGTTAGGTTGGCTAGGAACTCTTTGTTCAAATAGCACTCTCTGTAGGCTTGGTCCAGGATGAGCTTGGTGTTGTCAAACTTGTATCCCATTGTCAGTAGAAACTCATTCCCAAAACCCTTCAGAATCGACTTCAGTGCTGCCAGAATGACCTCCAGAATCTCCAACTTGCAATAGAGCAGGTCGTCGGTCTGCCTTGTCCGAACATAGCTTGGGTGGATGGAGACCTTAATGGAGTTAAATAGAATCAGGTTGGACTTAAAATTCTCTTCCTGCATACGAAGGGTCTCAGCCTCAGAGGGGCCTCTAGCGGTGCTGCTACAATCATCCTCCTTTCTGCGGCTTTTTGTCCTCCTATCCCTTCCACTGGGACTCTCTGAAACACGGATGTTGATGAACATGCCATCGTCCTCATCGTCTTTTTTCCCATTTACGTCATCCTCTAGACCTCCGACGGAGAAACTGCTATCACGCGCGGACTGAGAGCGAGAAACCATGTAATTTGGCTCTAGATTAGCTTTATAGACGTTCCTCTTCAGGAAGAAGTCGCGTATCGTGTGGAGCTGCTCTTTGTCTGGAGCTTCTGATTTGAAGTAGAACCTTAATAGACTCAATATGTTACTAAATTCTGGGAAAGACTGATAAGTTGCTTGCTTTAGCATAGTGATAGCGAGCTCACCTCCATCCCTCAGCGGGGATTCTAGAGAGCTGGACTTAATAACCTCAGTGGCAAGGGACAGCCTCTCGCATACATTGATCAGGATGGCTAAGTTAGATATATTGACAAACAGATTCTCGCTGGTATTAAAGAGCTTAAATCCTGCTGAAAACAGCCTGCTTATGGGTGGGGGGGCGATCCAGCCTGCCAGGTACCTCACTCCAGCCTCAATATCAGTGGCAGACTCCTTACTGAGAATATTCTTAACTATGAACCTCTTAAGCTCCTCCTTCTCTGAGTGACTGACCGTATTAATAAGATTGGACAGGAATCTGGAGATAAGGATCCCCTCCAGCTTCTGCTCGCCAACTATGTGAAGCTGCAGGTTGCAGGTATCGAAGTAATCCATTTTTTCCAAGAGAGTGAGCTCTTGAAATATATTCATCATAATTCTCTGTACAGCAGGGAATTTGATCTGCTTGTTAATGCTCTTAAACCAGGCAAAGACCAATCTGGTTTTTTCTTTGGTCTTGAAGTGAATGTGTAGCCTGAGCAGCTTCTCAATGATGGAGGAGTACCTCTCCAAGCCATGATCCAAGACCTCAACTTGCTGCTTTAGGTCAATTTGGGTGAGAATCTCTACAAAGCTATTGAATATATAGTTGATGACTGTCAGGCTAAAGAAAGACCTCTTCAGGGAGCTGGATATCTCGTGATTGTCCAGGACAGAGTCCTCAAAAGCAAACAGCAAACCTTTGGAAATGCTGGGATGGTCATACTGAGCCGAATTTTTAAATATGGTGTTTCCCATATTTCGGATCTTGAAGAGCTCAACAACATCTTTTTCAGCAAGGTCAGAGCCCTGGGGGCCCGAGAACTCGGAGTACGACAGATCAAGGAGCGAAACGATGAATCTCAAATACTGGATTCTAACAGAGACCTCCGATCTCCTGTCAAAGAACATCATACAGATGCTGGAGCCAGTTTCTGGTGCAAGGGAGACGACCTCCAGATCTGTCCTTTCTCTTTTTTTGTACTCAAAGAGCTGGCTAATTGAGAGAAATGACGGCAGACTAAAGTTAAAGTCGTGCATAACTTCTTGTTTGTGGGACTTTCCGAGGCCAGATATGGATGCCAACAGTCTTAAGGAGGATGAGACGAGAGGCCTGGACGTGGAGCTCAAATGACGATAGATGTTAACTTTGTACTTGGATAGAATGAGCATTCCAAGCTTCTCAATGTTGTCTTTAAACTCCTCAATTTGTTGACTCTCGTCCTTTCTGATTCTTACAACCAATATGTAGTACTCTAAAACCTTAGAGATACAGTCCAAGGCACCAACAGCAACCCTTCTCTCAGTGGACTCCCCATTCTGTTGAATCTTCTTGTTCTTTTTCACAGAAATGCTCTCAATCAAGTACTTTGACCAGACCTGAAGAAGCTCCTGACATAGTGGAGATATCCTCAAGTAGTCCAGTAAATTGGACGGACTTCCGTCCAAATTTACCTGGCCCAAGGCCTGGACCGTCTCTAATACCTCTGAGGAATTGAAAGAAAGCAGCCCATTTATTATCAAGTGACCCGAGAGATCTGACTTCATTTTGCTACTCTTGGTGAAAATAAACAAGTCAAACAGTTTCCTCAGTCTCGCCCTTTACCAAAGTCAAATTCTTCAGGGACAGCTCTCCCCAGCCGGAGCTATACGAAAAATTAAAAGGAGACTGGGAGCTGCTTCTACAATGTACCCAAATTAATTAGTAATCAATTCCTCCCTTTTCAAGCAGTATAGCTATCTTTCATTACCCTATTTCATTTCAAGCTAAGCCTCCAACCAAACCGGTTCGGACTAAAAAATAATGGTAACAGAAACTCCTGTTATCTACCTAGCTCCTGTCAAACCAATCCTATTTTTCTTATTTCCTCTCCTCTTTTTTTATTTAATTATTTAAGTGACGTGTCAAAAAATAACTACTAGAAAAATGTTTGGCGCCAAAACATTTAAAACATGACATAAAATTGCAAACACGTAATAATTAGTGATACATGCGAGAGTAATTAGGAGAGGGTGGGTTCAAATGTTTATATTGATAATTAGGCAGTGGGATGTATTGGATTTTGATGGGAGAGGAGAAGTTTGTAATTTTAGTATCTTGAGGTGACCACTGCTTACATAGAGGATGGGTGGAATGGTGATTTCTGTGTGAGCTTTGTTGGCTTGCAGCAGCTTAAATAGTCTTAGTTTCATTCCTTTCGTGAATAATATCAAAAATCCTGGAGCTTGGTGATACTATTAGATATCAAAGACTCCAATTCTTTTATCTAGTATACCTTTGAGCATTTGTCAAGTTTTTCAAGCTTAGATTTTCTAAGTACTTCAATGTCAAGGGCAAGAATATCTCTGAGAAGCTGCTGGCTGGTAGGCCTCAGATTAGGATCTGAATTGAGGCATTTGGAACATATCTTTTTTAGATTACTTGGGAAAAAGGAGGGAATTTCAGGAGGCGTTCCCTCTCTGATCGTACTAATTAGTGTTCTTTCGTCACTAAACTTGGAGTAGGGTATTCCTCCCCCAAAAATCTCGATTATGCAGCATCCAATGGACCAGATGTCGGCCTTGTCATTAATGAACGAGCCAACTCGAAGTGATTCTGGAGAAATGTACCTGACAGAACCCCCATTATTATCTAGTCTGTAATATGAAAAGGTTCTTTCTCTAACATTTCCAAAGTCGCATAGACGAATGCTAAGGTCCTTCCTGTTAATTAGCAGGTTAATGGTCTTAATATCTCTATGTATAAATCTATAGGGAGCGCATCCCTCATGCATATATGCAGCTGCCTGAATTAGTTGAACACACCACATCTTTCTGATTTCAAGGGGAATAACATTATTATCAGAGTACAGGACTTCGAAAACAGTTCCCCCGTCCAAGTATTCCATGGCAAATCCTATCTGACCAGTGGAGGGATTTAAAATTCCATAGTACTCTACTATGTTGGGGTGCTTAAATATTCGCACATAGTTTAATTCAGACTCTATGGACTTAAGCCTTTCATTAGAAAGTTGTTCGTTTCCATCAGAGCCTCCTCTGGTGAATAGCTTTACTGCAATTTCCTTTCCATTCGGGAGATCCCCCAAGTTATTGCTTTTGCAAAGATTGACAACCCCAAATCCTCCGGAGCTAATTAGACTAACGAATTCGAACTGATTGGAGCTGACTAGCTCCCCAGCAGGGACCTTCAAATTATATTTTATTTGACCCTGCTCATTTCTTTCTAGAGTGACCACTCTCGGCATTAGCTGATGCAGGTCATCTACTAGGGATGTTCTCATTTTTATACTACATCTCGTGGATCTGTTTCTTCTGGAGTACACATTTTGAAGGTCTGACCTTTGAACTTCTAAGTTCTTGCTAGGCTGGTTACTTAAACTGTTAAGACCCTCGCCGAAATCATTGGTTTTGTTTTGAGGATAGTTATGGCCACTCTCCTTAAGCTTTGTTTCTACCACTTGCATTAGTCTTAATTGTCCTATTACAATATTTCAATTTAACTTGGCTATTTCCACTTTAATTGTTATTCTGATAAACGCCTTTGAAAACCAAGGCCTACAACTTGTTACACTTCAATAATTGTCCTTATTTATTATCACGACAATATGTATCAAAATAAAACAAAAATTGAAATTAAACTCCTTTTGAACAACTTGACCTGCTTTTAACCTATTAATTCGCTATAATCATTATTCTCTAGATCCTGTTATTCACCCCTTAAACTCAAAATTTCAAGCGACCGGCAAATATAGCCTGCAAACGTACAGAGCCAAAACTTATTTGATTAACTGCTGGATTTTTCTTTTCTTTTTTTAATTCCTCAATACTCATTCATTTTCTCCTGCATGCATTTTTTTAGATACCTCGAATTTGGCGCCAAATGTTGGCGCCGACATTTGGTCGAGTTATTTTCTAATGTTATCATGAACAAGTGGAATTACAAGTGCATAAATAATGGTTGGGTCTGATTTTTAATTTGAGGAGGTTTGCATTTCAATTTTTTAAATATGCTGACAATGAGCTGAGTGTTCTGAGCTTGGAGTCATTGAAGGTATTGAGGCACATTTTAAAGTTTAAGGTATAAAGTAATAGCAGTAAATATAGGTATTTGCGTACAGACTGGCAGAGTTGGCCTTCTCATGATAAGGCCCACAATCTATGGCAAAGATCCCGTGGTCTCTTTTCCCAGTACTCGAGTTTTCAGTTTGCACACACGAAGAATCTGTTTATTTTTAAGATAATCTATCCCAGAGGAGAGGCAGCGGAGGCGCTTACTCTTTGCATTGTTAAGATATGGAGCATCAGACGCTTCAATCCCCGAGGGACGTCTCCTTTGCTGGATACCCCTCTATTATCGGGGTTGTATCGAATGTCGTATTGGCGTTGATATATTTGGTTATTGGAACACTCTCTATTTTGCAGTATTTGGCTGCCTTGGACTCCAGTGCATGCGAGAATGTATTCGAAACAAATGGAACAAAAGTCAGACCATACTTTCTGAATGTGTTCTCTATTGGCATAGTTTCTAGACTCGTGTACATTATCATTTTCTTGGTAATCAATCTAGTGCCGAAGCTCATAGTATCTGAACTATTAAACAAGCTACATATATTGAGGGTGTTTGACTTCCTGATCTCTATGGTGTTTCTGGCATCCTACTCCATTGTTATCGCCCTATGGAGCTCAACTCTGACTGAGGCAGAGGATTCCAAGTTTCCAACAACCACTCTATTGAACATTGCCATGTACATTGCTGGCAGTGGAATGCTTTTTGTAACAATTCTCGCTAGCAGGTGGGCCTCCTCCATAACCAACCTCCTATACATCCTCTTTGGCCTTATTCACCTGACATTCTCTTATCTTTGGATATACAAGGGCCACTCCCTACTCTCCCAAATCAAAAAGCGCCAAAACATGCATTTAGACCTGCAGAGAGGCTTAATCTCAAAGAATGCATGCAATATTGATTCGAGTTCAAACCCCGACGCTGCCGTCAGCTGTGTTAAGCAGGTGGGAGCTGCAGAGTGTCCTAGCTATGGAATTCTGTGTAGCGACCGGATCCCCATTGCTCAGCAGTGCCAACCGTCTAATGTGGCCACTACTGGGTTAACTTCCAGCAGGTCGAACAATATGCCGCCTTTCGGGCTGTTTATGTATAACAGAGTCTACTTTGCGTCCATCAGACAGCTCAAGCGCAAGATTAAGATTCTCATTTTGGTTTGCCCGGCCTCCATGTTGGTTTCCAGCTTGTATTGGATGCTAAGGGGGCTTCGTGTCATTAGCTCCAATTCGTCGGCACCGATTAACACGACATGGAATGCATTATATATATTCCTAGTGGAGACAATTCCAGCTATGGCCTTAATGTACGGCTTCTGGAGCAACAAGGGCTCGCTTTTGGGGAGCAAAGTCTTTAAGAACTACAATAAAGACACTATGGAGGATAATTTCAGGTGCTATACTCAAATAAACTAGTTATACGGGTCCCTCCCTACTACTTGGACTTGTACATCTCCTAGTGAACACCCCCTTTAAGAAAACTCTGTGATAAAGGAGATAAACTGTCCATTCTTGCTCTTGGATAATACTCCCAGCTCAATGTATTCGTCCATGACTAGCTCCAGCTGCTGCTTAAGCAGCCCCCTGTGCGAGATCCTAGTTTCAATTTCGGAGATAGAAATCTCAATCATCCCGTCACCCATGGGCTCTCCGTCATCTCTCTCGGCCCTCTCAGCCTGTCTTCTGTGCATATCCTTGATAATCTCGATAATCTGATCTCTGAAATCGTGCTTCTTGTTCTTCGCTCCCGGGTTAGAGGACCCTCCGGCGCCTCCATACTTGGTCACGCTCCTCTTGCTCTCAATCATGAGTCTGGTTGCCTCCTCAAAGTCCGCTCTCTCCACAACATTGCTGAACCTGAGCCTTGCTAGCGCTTGGGAGAGCCTGAGAATTCCCAACAGCGTTCTCGGAGTCGTATAGGTCTTCCTCCAATCCTCCCTAGTCTGTTCAATCTTCTCTCTTCTTCGCAGCTCCACATAGTGCTCCACGATCTCTGAAACCAGCTCCTTTGGCAGTATGGGTGTGTAGCTCTGGGCCTTCTCGATAAAGTACCTCATGAAGACAGTGGAGAACACCCTCTGCTCCTGGCTGGCGTCTGTCGTGCCCTCGTTCTCGGCATCTCCCTGCTCCTCGTCGTTGTTCCTTCGTCTTCTCGCCTTCTTTGCAGAGCCTCTTGTCTGCACCACCCCCATCCTCTGCTGGGAAGAGAAGGACCTGCTCAACTCCGTCTCGTCACTGGGAGCCTTTTCATTCTTATGCACATAAAGGACGTGACGGGCAAGTCTCAGGTCCTTCTCCCGGTCAGGTATATCCAAGAGCAGGAACTGGAGATCAAAGCGGGAAAGCAGGGAGTCAGGGAGATTCATATTCGCTACTGGGGACTTCCTAGGGTCGTACCTCCCGGATACAGGGTTGGCTGCCGCCAACACTGAGGATCTCGCGTTCAAGGTGGTCGTGATCCCAGCCTTCGCAATGGACACCGTCTGCTGTTCCATGACCTCGTGGATGGCTGTTCGGTCCGACTCATCCATCTTGTCGAATTCATCAATACAGCAGATACCGTTGTCTGCGAGAACCAGAGCTCCCCCCTCCAGGGTAACCTCAGATGTGTTCTGGTCCCTCACGACGGAGGCTGTCAGACCCACTCCGCTGCTACCCTTACCCGTCGCGTAGACTGATCTTGGCGCGATCTTTGTGATTTGATTCAGGAGCTGACTCTTGGCCACCCCAGGATCTCCCATTAGCAGAATATGAATGTTCCCTCTAATCTTCATTCCGTCGTTGACTTGGTTTGTGACCCCCCCAATCAGCTGCAGAAGGAGCCCCTTCTTCACATCCAGCATGCCAAAGATCTCTGGAGCTATGCTATTGGCCAGCTTATCATAAAACTGAGAGTGGAGTACCTCGTAGGCCCCTCCGGACACCGGGCCTCCAGAGCTGCTCAAAGCTCCATCAGCACCGCTCCTTGCCTTCTCCTCGTTCTCCTCCATTTGCTTGACAAGCCTCTTTTCATAGTCCGTCAGGGAAACCTCCTTGCTTGAAACAAAGTTGTGGATATCATGAACCTCAAAGTACGTGTCCGCAGTCAACCCAGATCTGAAGGCCTGGAACCCCTCCTTGACCACCGGCAAAAAGACGCCAGAGATGGTCACGTACATCCCAGGGAGGAGCACCCTCGTGTTCTCCCCCGTTGCAATGACCTTCATCGTCCTCGGCACGTTCCCCGTCGGAACCTGGTCCGCAGGCTCCTGGATTCGAATCTCCTGGAACTTGGTAAACTTGCTCTCCTTTATATTGCACTTGAGATTCCCAGTCCTCTTGTTGTTCTTACACTGACTCGACTCACAGTCCGACAGAGGCATATAGTTGGTGCCCTCCACGGACTGCCAGATAGAGGAGCCACAGACCTCGCAGGTGTAGTTAACCACCTGTATTCTTGGCTTCACGTTAGAAACCCGGGTAACTATACAGTTGACCTGGACATAGCCACCCACGTACTCGGCTCTAACCTCCCTTAAAGGCGTGACTGGCATTCTCTTACTTGCCTTGATGTAAACTTCAAAGCAGGACCTGAGGTAGGCTGGCACATTGCAGGTCTTCATCGCATCGGACCTCTTCTTGTTGTTTACATCCTCCAACTTAAGGTCGATTATATTCCTATGTGTGGGTACTGGTAAGCAGTTATCTGCTGCAATATAAATGAGCTGTACATATCTCTTTGTGTTGGACAGAATGGAATGAACCAAATTATTGTACTCTGATACCTTGTTTTCGTATTTGCCAAAGCTCAGAATGTCGTCAATCTCTATATATAGAATGCCACTCTCCCTATTAGATATGCTCTGTAATTGCTTCATGTACTTCCTATGCTTCCAAGCAGACTCCTCCTCCCCACCACCACTCATTTCCACGTCCTGTCCTGAGGAATTCTCTCCGTCGTCATACTCCTCAAAATTTTCCAGAAAGTTCTGGATATCCTTGATATGGTCACTGTAGGCTCTCACCTTTTCGTGGGCATTATCCACTCCGATCGCCATGTTAGTGCTCTCTAACCTGAACCTTGCTTCTGACCTACTGGCTTCAACAGACCCCTAGAGTGAGAATCTAGTGCGCCTCTTCTCCTTATAGTTTTAAAACAATTTAATAATATTTATTCCTCGAAAACCTTTTCTCTGCCCCAAATCCCCATTACTTGGTATTATAACTCACAGTGTGGGGTTGGCCTTTTTTTGCTTATGCCTTACATACCGGCATGTATTGGCGCCAACTCCTTTAAAAAAATACAGACCAGCATATATTAAAGCACAAAGTTAAATTTGCTCTTTTGGAAGAGAGCCTATAGGTGAGCTTTCACACAGCAAGTATTAAGTAGAGGCAAGATGGAACCCAGCAAGCTGTTTCTGTTTGACTTGGACGGGACCTTGACCCTTCCGAGGAAGCCGATAATGGAGGACATGGTTGTAGCACTCCAGAATGCAAAGAGCAAGGTGAAGATTGGGATTGTTAGTGGGTCGGACTATAGCAAGATTTGCGAGCAGCTAAAGAACAACGGTAGGTTTCTCGGAGCAATGCTTAGTTTGCACGATCTGATCTGGTCTATAACTGTTTTGTCAGAGCTGAGCTGCAGCCACTATGTATTTAGTGAGAATGGGGTTGTTTTCCACGAGAATGGAGCCAAGGTTTGCTCAGAAAGCATCTCCAAGCACCTGGGGGAGGAGAACATAAAGAGGTTTATCAACTACTGTCTGAGATACATTGCCAATCTGGATATACCGATCAAAAGAGGAACATTTATTGAATACAGAACCGGGATGCTGAACATATCTCCAATTGGAAGGAACTGCTCCTACGAAGAGAGACTCGAGTTCTTTGAGCTGGATCAGAAGAACGGAATCAGGGAGAAATTCATCCAGGCATTGTCCAAGGAGTTTTCCGATTTGAATCTTCAGTATTCGATCGGAGGACAAATCTCCATAGATGTTTTCCCGCAGGTAAGTCTAGGACTGGAGGCTCTTTTGGCTAGGTAACTTTCACTTCTCTCCATCCAGGGGTGGGATAAGAGGTACTGTCTGAGGCATGTGGAGAATAAGTTTGAGGAAATACACTTTTTCGGGGATAAGACGTACCCAGGTGGTAATGACTACGAGATCTACACTGACAAGAGAGTCATTGGCCACAATGTTGTTAATCCGAATGATACCATTCAACAGCTAAACCGACTAATTTGACTTGAGCCTGCCAGACTACGGCTAGTAGCAGGTATTCCAGACATGTATATATCCGTTCTGGTCTCCTGAGAACAGTAGATTATTGTAGCTGTTCAGGTGTATAACTGAGACGGACTTAGCATTGATATGTGCAGAAAGCCTTTTTAGGCATTTACCTGTCCTAATATTCCATATACCCACATCATTACCATTTGGATGAAATAGAGTGTCTTGATCCTCCGAGTCCAGGGAGAATCTTTTAAAGTATTTTTGAATTTGGTCGTCAATTCCAGGCTCTACCAGGCCGTCCCCCTCCCAAAGGGCCTGAGACTCAAATCTGTCGTATGATATATGACAGCTCCTCCCTGTCAAGGCATTCCACAACTTAATGGTGCCATCCTGAGCGGAGGAGACTAAGAACCTGCCATTTTTGAGGAATTTGCAGAACCCGACTCCACTCTCATGAGCATACCCTATTGTGCTGGGAGCACTAATTCCAAAATGACTTTGATATTTTCCCAACAAATCTCTGGAGCTATGCATAGAGGTTGAATGATCTTTAGTAACTTCCTCCTCGACCTTGAGAAATCTCCTCTCGTCTTCGTTCAGCCTCCCCTCCATATACTGTCTCGCGACTTTCTCTGGACTCCCCTGTAAGCCCACCTCTCCAGGCCCTCGGCCGTCCCCGTGATCTCCAACTCCCTCTTGAATCATTTGCTGTCTAATCAAGAAAGGGTTCATGCTGCTTGTCTCCTGCACAAATTCCCAGTCTGTCAGGTTGCTGTTCATGTAGAGAAAAGGCTGTGGGGCAAACCGGAGATCCCAAAGTCTAATGAACCCATTTTGAGACGTGCTAGCTAAAATTTGCTCCGAATTTGTCCTCCAAGCAATGCTTAGAATCGGAGAGTCCGCCCTGTCCAGCTTAAGATTCGTGGTTTTCTTATCTAGAAATAAGGTCTGAGAGAACTCCCCAATTCTAAGATCCACTATTCCCACATTGCCACTTTGCAGAGCCAAGCTGACAATATTGGGGTTTGTCTCGCAGATTACTGAGTGGTTTACCTTACTCCTAGAACCTAAACTCAGTGCACAGGCCCCCTCCTGTGCGTCCCAAACTTTGAGATTTCCGTCCCATCCTGTTGTTGTGAATAGCTGACCATCATATGGACTCAAATTAACCGCCGAAACTACTCCTCTATGGTTTTCGTTCTCACCTGGACTTATATAGTGAATAGGCTCCAGCTTAAAGCTCCGGCCTCTTTTTTGCCTCCTTTCCTCTCTCTCCGTCAGCACATACCCCAACGGAAACTTAATCCCAGGACCCTTGCCGTTATTCAAATCCCTGAACCTAAGCATCTCGTCAATATTATAGATCCCAATGGTCCCTCTAGTATTGCTGGCTGCCAAAATCCCCTTATACGTGGATACTGAGGTGATCATTGAATCATCATTTCTGGTATTAAATGATACATTCCTCAACAAAACTGGAGTTATCACTTCATCGTAGCCTTTCTTGTAGGACAACGGCCCTCTTTCCAAACAGTCTCTCCTCAAAACTGGGTGAACGCCTCTGCTAGTAAACAAAAGCGAATCCAGTGCTCCCAACTCCAGACGGCTGTCACTTATTCTCTTCCTTCCAAATAGAGCGTGCAGGTTATCCGGGATCTCTACATTCTCACACCTAGACCCGAGATTCATTCTCCATAGGAGCTCCAAGCATTATTCTCAAAAATGACAACTATTTGAAAAATTATATTAAAAAAATTTAATTTAAAAAAATTATTAAAAAAAAAAATCGCCGGTACTTGGAGATCTAAATAAAGGTACCGACATTTGACTTTTCCCTTTTGGAAATTTAAAAAAACAAGGATTATGGAGAATTGACGTAAATCAAATTAAAATTAAGAGTCTCCTAAATTAAAAATCCTTAACAATATTGGCGTATTTGAGTTTACTTTGCTCAATATCTACAATGCAATTAAACAAAACCTCCTTGTTGAAATATAATAAATTGCACTCTCTAAGCTTTTTGATAACATCCAAGTCACTCACTTCGCTCCTTTCCTGCTCTTTTTCATTCGTCTCCAAGTCTGCACTCTCACCTGGACCACTATTATCATCACCTAAAGCCGATGTGCTACCTACCTGCTTCTCCTCGCTCTTGTTCGCCACTCCCAAATGTGCTGTACCAGCACAACTACTTGGAGAGCTTGAAACATTCAATGGGGCAAAGTTCGAACCCTTTGGCTTGTTTGTATTGGCCACAGCTGCTGCCAAAGTTGGCATTGACTGAATTGCATCCTTTGCACTCAAAAAGTCAACCTTTTGGCCTCTAGCCGCCAGTCTCGCCCTAACATTATACTTCAAAGTCTCCTTTGGCTTCTCCTTAGACTCGTCATTCGCACCCCATCCGCTCTCATCCTCACCCTGACCCTTTCCTGCAGAAGAGATGCCATTCGCTCCAGATGAATCACCTGTCTTGGACTTCCAAATATTTGAATCAAAGTCAGGCTTGGAGGTCTTTACTGCCACCACCATCTGGGAATTGGCGGACTTCCTTAGTCCGTCCATCGACAAATTCTTGCTCGAAATAAAGAAATCAGAGGTCTCCTTCACCTCCGTACTGATTGACCAATCATCTACATTTCCCTCTGATATCACCGATGCTACATTGGAGTCGCCTGTTGCTGCCTTCAACCCTCCTATTAGTGGCTTCTTTGCGCTAGACAAATCACCCAAACCCTTAGACTTTTGCTTCTTCTTCTCAAAGAACTCGTTCAGCTTACTCATCGTTATATTCACTATTCTTTTCCTTTTTCCTTCCCTTACTTTCCACCAATATTACTAATATTACTAGTCTTTCCAATAATTTTACCAAATGACACTTGGCGCCAAGTATGTGGCGCCATCTTGTGAAAATTAATTATATATTTAAATAGCTATATTTACGTCACACTCCTAATTAAGGTGCAATCAAGGAAATAAAATTAGCAATTAATTCGGTTAATTGTGAGAATACAAGTAAAGCGAATCAACGAGAAGTAGCTCAATTAATCTGTGGCTTGGTCGCAATAGAGGGAGCAGCATCTTCAGTTACAGGAGTTCAACGCTCAAACAGGCTGAATCGATCGCTTTCAGCTTTTGGCAGCTAGGCCTTGTGGAAACCTCTCCACTTTTGTCAAGCCTGTCTGATTCCAGAGCCTGCTAGTCGCAGTATTAAATTGGGGATTTGCCTGTGGAGTTTATGTATATCTGCAAATCATAGACTAATGGACTTTATCTGAGCGTCTAAAGGACTGCTAAAACACACTCATATCTAAGCATTCCTGCTTATATATGTAAGTTCCATTCGTACATCCACATATAGTATATATATACATATATCTGCTTATTTGTATGTATATATCTATACATATGTGTACATGTGTTTGTATATATGTATAAAATATACATATTCGCAAATAGATTATTGATTCGTACTAGAGTAATCACTGGGAAAGGACACCAGTAGCCACAGATCCTACGGTATCCAGCATACTTATGTATGTATATATGACATATATGTGATAATAGCACTGGCATATTATAGAGTTATAATCACCAATACCAAGTTAATACAAGTTGTAAGGCTCGTAAATTTTCAAGGCTAATTTGGCATTTAAGCTCGAATCTTCACAAGGGAGCTTTGGGGGAAGGCTTACTTTTCAGGGTGACTATTCGTCGGTCAGACCCCGTATCAGCCTTTTCCTCCTCCAAGAGGGGCTTAAAGTGTGTTCAGGAGTGCCTGATAGCTCTGAGAAACAAGACTCCTTTCGCCACCAGTATTTCTAACGCCTGGTTAGAACTGGGGTCAATTGACTGATATCGTAAACAATATCATCTAGAATATGGATCTAGTAAATCTAGAGTTATCTAAAGGCTTGATACCGGTACCTAAAAAACAACTTGGATTAACTCCACCAATTTCAGATGCAATGGCAACTCCAAAGGATTATAAGTTAACAGAAGACCTAATAATGGCAATGAGACAGGAGAATCTGTACGAAACAGTGGATGGCATGAAAAAAAGAGAGTACGTGTTGGCATCCCTAAATAAGCTAGTAAGGGAGTGGATATACGAGGCTAGCTTAGAACATAGTATGAATGAGGAGGAGGCACTTTCCGCGGGAGGAGGGATCTTTACGTTTGGATCCTACAGACTTGGAGTCGTGGCAGCGGGATCTGATATAGACACTCTGTGTATAGCTCCAAGACACATTACAAGAGAATCCTTTTTTTCATTTTTTCTAGCAAAGCTGCAGCAGGATATCAATGTAACAAAAGTGCAGCCGGTACCGGATGCATACACCCCAATTATTAAAATGGTATACCATGGCATGGAAATGGATTTATTGTTTGCATGCTTGAATTTGCCGAGAATTCCAAGCGATTTGAATACCTTGGATGATGATTTACTAAAGAATGTGGACGAAAAAACGGCTAGGTCTCTGAATGGTTGCAGAGTGAATGATATGATACTGCAGCTTGTGCCTAACAAGGAGTCATTCAGAACGTCCTTGAGGTTTGTAAAGCATTGGAGTAAGGCAAGAGGTATATATAGTAATGTGTTAGGGTACCTGGGAGGAATATCATGGGCAATTTTGACTGCAAGGATTTGCCAGCTATACCCAAATGCAGTTCCGAGTCAAATAATTCATCGCTTCTTCTATATATACAAGACATGGCAATGGAGGAATCCCGTGATGCTATGTGACATTAAGGAGGTACCCAAGAATACTCCAGGCCTAATGGGATTCAGGGTGTGGAATCCTAACTTGAATCCGCAAGACAGAGCACATGTGATGCCAATAATAACTCCAGCATTTCCCTCGATGAATTCCACGCATAACGTTACACATACTACTCTGAGAGTTATCACAGATGAGCTCCATAGAGCCTCTAAGTTAGTGGATGATGTAGAGAATGACAGGGCAACATGGCAGGATGTCTGGTCACCATTTTTGTTTTTTGAGCACCATAAGCACTTTATTCAGGTGAAGATGCTAGCAAACAACGAGCAAGCCTTTCATAAGTGGATTGGCTGGATCGAGAGCAAACTCCGATTTTTGGTAAGAAAACTGGAGACCTTTAAAGGACTGCAAGTTCGTCCTTGGCCAAAGGCGATCGAGGAGCGTGACGAGTCCAAGGATGGATTTAACTTTGCTCAAAGCATGTATATTGGCTTGGTTCTGAATAACAACACGAACGCTGGTGCAGCGGGGAATGCTGCAATTCCCGGGTCATCAGAAGCTGCTCCTGTTGTAGATTTGAGGGGAGCAATCCTAGACTTTGTTGGCTTTATCATGAACTGGAACGAAGCGGATAATTATAAGGATTCCATCGACTTAAAGGTTCGGCATTTAAGAGCCAAGGACCTTCCAAGGCACATTAGAGACCAGTCTAGGACTGGCTCTAGAGCCAACAAGGCCTCGAGCAACAACTCGAATGCTGGAATAAATAATTTGGCCAAGGAGGCCCCATTAGGCTTCATCTCATCACAGCAGTCCACTACATCCTCCAATAAAAGAGCAAGAAACGAGGGATGCCCGTCCAATAGCGTAACTAAAGACTCCAGTCTAAACGCGAGTCTAAATAGTCAGCTGATCAGCGAGGCTGACGGCAGCAATGATGGCAACACCAGCGTGATAACAAACTCCCAGTGTGACGACGAAATAACCAACATCAGCAAGAAGCTAAAAGTGCTACCCCTAAAAACTCCGAGTATAGTTTCAAGTGACTCTGGAGCACCCTCTACAGAGAAAAAAGACCATCCAGAGAAGGAGGCCCACGATGATGACTGTGCTAAATCAAATAACATCAACCCAAGCCCTGTTAAAAACACAAGAACCAGACAACCACTCACACTGAGGATAAATATGTCAAAGAGAAATTAGCACCACCACTACTCCACTATGTAAAAATTTAGGTTTACACCTTTTCATAAGATTTATTGTATTTTATTCCCCCCAACCTAGTCTCCACCTACATTCCAACATTGCACCTGTGAATTAATGTCACCACGTAAGCGCGCCAAACCTGCATGTTCACCCCACACTTACACTGCTTAAAATTTCTGACTATTTTGTTTGTCCACATGAAAGTGCATGCAATGTAAGTATGCACATGCAGAGGATGGATAAGGGGTAGTCTGAAAAAGTATGAATTTGCTTAAAAAAGAAGATGTAATGTAGAAAAAACGGTAAATTGGAATCGCAATATTGTTGATGGGAGTGTACAATTTGGAGGGTCAGAAAGTATAAGGTATTAGGAAGGAATAGATCGGGTCATCTTTACCCAGGCTTTATTGGAATTTTTATTTTTTGACTAGAGATAGCAGATGTTACGTGTCAAGTTAGGTTAGTAGGAGTAATAAGTTAAGAATCGAATAGCAATGAGGGGGGGATTAATACTTATTCTGGTTAAATTGGCACTTACCGGCTTTGCAGTGGGGAAACAGATTAAGGATGGTATCCAGGAGGAAAGTGAGCGCAACAGGGAGGCCGGCAATCTGCTAACAGAGCATGAGTCTGACTGTGCAAAGAGGGGACTTTGTCCTGAATATTTTAACTTTTGTGCTGATCCCAGTACGTTTGAGGAGACTAGGAGGATTCCAAGAGTGAGCAGCGAGGGACTATTTAATTCGTTGGACCTAATTCAGGTTCAGTCCATAATAAGGCACGGCGCTAGGACTCCGACCAAGTATCACAAATGCTGGGAGGGTATGAGTCAAAGTTGGAATTGCGATGAGCTAGTAACAACAGTGCAAGCAGCAGCTTTTGATATGAGAAACAGGACTCAGACTCTGGAGTTCTCAAAGCACTATGACATTAGACAGTGGGAGAACAACCTCAACGGAACCTGTAAAATGGGTCAGCTAATTCTGCAGGGATACGAACAGCACAGAATTAATGGTAAATTACTTGCCGATGCCTACTTTAAGGAGGGCAGCAACCTTGTGACTAGGAGCGGACTAAAGATAGACTCCAGTTACAGAGATGAAATGTATATCAGGTCCTCAGATATGCAGAGAACAACAGTCTCTGCGGCTGCACTTTTGACCAGTCTGTTTGAGGAGTTTCTCGGGAAAGAGGAAACATTCAGACAGCTTCAAAAGTTCCCGTTGCATACCATGGATATCCAGTCGGACTACTTGTTCGCAAACTCCAATGTGGAGAATATTTCGGATCATCTTCAGGCCGCTCTAAGCTCCAAGCCATACTTTGAAATAGTAGACAAGCACCAGGGTTTGTATCAGGAGCTTGAAAAGAGGGTTAAGACTCCGCTCTTGAAGGACCTTTGGCCTGGAGATATCATGGATTGCATTATGACCACAATATGTACTGGAAACCACAACAAGCTTCCAAAAGCCTTTATTGAAAACAACCTACTAAATAGAACTATCTCAGCAATTGAAAAGGAGCTATCGGTTATTTACACCTGGAAGGACTCTATCTTATCAAAGTCAGAAATGAGCAGACTATTGTTTGACATTAGGGAGTATATAGTAGATGTGATATTATTCACGGAGAACAGGAATGATCGGCTCCAGAAGGTTGGAAGCTTATGCTCCAAAATTCAAGATCACATCTCCCCGAGCACTCCAGATTTTGTAATTCCACTATGCACCAAGTACGAGCACAACAGCTCTCTAAATAGCGAAAGGGTCCGAATAAAAGTTCCCAAATTCATTCTGTTTTCAGGTCACGACACCACTATCATTCCGACTTTGGCTTCTTTGCAAATCTGGGATGAACATTGGCCACCTTATGCCTCCACTTTTATTATTGAGATTTATAATAAGCCAGAGGAGAGTGCTGATTGGAAGCACTACTATGAGTATTTCACGAACCCGAACGAGGATTTCATCAAAAGATCTTTCCCATATTATATCAGGCTACTCTATAATGGACAAGTAATAACCAGTAGATTGCGGGGGTGCCTTGGGGAAGAAGTTTGTCACGTAAGTTTCATTTTCTCGCAGCTCTAATATATAATTGTCAAACCTCACCCATCATCTTCTCTCCTTTAGGTTGCAAGCTTCTTTAAGCAAAGTAGATTTGCTCAACAAAAATATATTTACAGCAAGGACCAAGATGCTACTGTGGGGAAGAGCAATATTAAAATAGCCAAGAACGGTACCAGTTCCTCCGGACTTGATCACATTTCTGTTGAATTGCTGAATGAGAACTCATTCAATGACACAAACTACATTGCCTGGTTTTTAATTGGGTTTACTACTTGCATTGTGTTGCTTTACCTATTCAAGGTAAGTTATCCAATTGTATGAAGCCTTGGTGGAGCACTAACTCCTTATTTGCACTGGTCTCCAGGGGGTGAGATTTATTGTCTCAATTCTGAGTGGATTCAATATAAACAATAGCCTTGGTAACAACAATTCATCAAACAACTACCAGGCCTTGTAAGAAATACATCTGAGAAACTACAACCGACCAATTAAACGGAAAGCAAAGATCAGAAAACAATAGACTTAATAAGTGGTCATTATACTAATTTTTAAATAGGGTATCTAAAGTGAGTCCAAGTGCTTCGGAATTTGGTTGGACTTTATCAGAGGCCTCTCCCCCCTCTAGTGTCTCGTGATTATTTTTACCTGGGGAAATTTGGTTTGAAAGGAACAAATAGTCTAGTATATACGACTTTTGATAGATGCTGGAAAGGTGGATTTGAATCTTCATATTATACGACCTAAAAGCTTGAACAATCTGGACAAAGCCCTCCACCTTATAAAGTTTTTGAGACTCGATCTTGGTTAGGATAATGTACATGAGCGAATTGGATATCCAGACCGTCTTAGAGATTGTGATCCACTCAAGCATAAAACTAAACAAGGCTGACAATTCTGAGGTGTTCAGGCCCTCAATCCACTCAATGATGCTTCTTAGATTGAAATGCTCATCACTATTCACAGCTGATTTATCCTGGGAGTCAGGCAGACTGAACTCCCTTTGATTATTTAGGCAAGGCTTTAAGAGCTTCTCCAGAATCAAATACGTCTTATACTGCAATTTCTGACGCAGAGAAAGACTCAGAGCGTTGAGATACTCCCTTCTGTTGAAGAGCATGTCAATTTCGTTCAAGTCCTCAATCTTCTTCAGATTCTCAAGGTTCTTTTCATCCTCCACTTGCTTTGTGTTGTCCATCCAAAAAATCAGCTGAGAGTCAGAACCACCTGTTACCATAAACCTGGTTCTTAATAGGCCACTTGGAGCATTGCTATTTGGTATGGACTGACTAGACTTTTGGAGGTCTTTTTCAGAGATTGCAGACAGCGAGCTGGACTCTCTAAGAAGGTTTAAGGTCCAGATTCGATCGATATGGCCCGAGAATGATCGTATGCATTCGCCAGTACTGACATTCCAAAGCTTGATTAGGTTATCAGATCCACAGGAAATAACTTGAAGACCATTCCCAAGGAAATCAACTTGTAAAACTGACCCATCATGGCCTTGAAGGGTTTTGTCACACTGAAAAGTGTTTAGATTCCAAATCTTAATGGTGGAGTCAGAGGAAGAGCTGGCAATAACCTTTTCTATTGGAGAGAAGTTTGACTGCCATACGCCACCAGTATGTCCCTTACAAGTCCCCAACAGCTTGAGATCAGGAAATGACCAAACCTTTATGGTCCTGTCTTCAGAGCATGTGGCAATAAATTTATCATTGTGGGAAATGCTTAGATGGTTAATTTCTTTCTTATGAGCAATGACGTTGTGTATTGCTATGACAGAGTTCTGGCTCTTCCTGCTGGATTTTTTGGGGGAGCTCTCAAAGCCTCCCGGCACTATACTGGCAATATTCCATGCCTTTAGAGTGTTATCATTTGACGCGGAGAAGAGGTAAAAGCTCGTATTCCTGCTCAGATAGGCCTTTTTTTGGAATGATAATGCTGTGACCAGTGAAGTGTGGCCTGAGAGAACTGCAAGACATTCTTGGTTATAAGTGGACCAGATTCGGATAGTCTCATCCTTGCTTCCGGTTGCAATCAGATTAGAGCAGTTTGAAATGTCCATGGACAAGACTGTGCTTGTATGGCCAATCAGTGGATTCTTAAAATACGGATACCTATTTATCGACATAATCTGTGGGGTTTCTGTACTATCTAGGATTACGCATCCAATTGATTCCAATCCTCCATGTGGCTCTGGAGCATCTTCATTTTTCTCCAAATTCCCACGGTCTGTGAAGAGAGCCAATTGGATAAAGTCTGGAGTGTTTCCAAAGAATGTAGTAAATAGGTCAAGATTCGGGTATGACAGAATTACTATATTTCTGTCTTCTGTAACCAGTATTAAGAATCTGTGGGCTTCTTTGCCATGAACCTTGGATGGCTGCTCATTATGGTCCAAGAACATATACAAAACGGCTGATTGGTTGGAGTTATAGCTCTCCGGTGACATACTTTTAATGGATGATCCAGTAACAGGGTTCCAAATTTGGATTCCAGACTTCTCGTTACCGGTTAAGATGATCCATGGGCATCTATTTCCTTTATGGTCAGCATTACGGCTGTCCTTGGAGTTCAGTTCATTGGGAGCACATCTTAAAGAAAACGCTGTTTCAGATGAGTGGATTTGCTTAATAGGCATCAGCTCAGTGTGTTTTTCAATCTTCTCTGCCTTTGTGGAGCTGTCCTTCTTTCTCTTCTTCTTGGATCCACTCTTGACTTCAGTATCCTCAGAGCTGGATTGGCCAATGATTCCAACCGAGCCCGAATCAGGAATCTGGTCCAGATCCCAAACATTGATCATATTGTCGGCCCCAGCAGTAACTAGTCCTCCAAGAGAACTGCTTTCTGAGTTAACTTCAAACAGATCAAACGAGTGGATTACACTATAGTGGCTATTCGTCTCGATGATTGTCTTGCTTGTAGTTAAATCATAAATGGAAATGAGTCCCTCAACACAGGCGGAGAATAGGAGCCACCTTTTTCCATGAAACTTCAGCTTAGTTATAAGAGACTTGTGAGACTTAAATTGATGTGTTGTGAATCCTCCAACCACATCATAAATCTGAATAGTACCATCGGTACCTCCTGTTGAAACATATTGTCCAGTGGGATCAAATTCAATCTCAGCAACGCTCGCTTGTCCGGACTTCCAAGACCTCAGATACTCAAATTTAACGGAGCTAACTTCCTCAATAATGACTTTCCACAGTCGGAAGATCCCTTTCGATCCAATTGTAAGTACCAGTCTGTTGTCAACATTCCCATTAAAGTACCCAAAGGTGATAACTTCCTCCGAGTGCTCGCTTCCCAAGGTCTCATCCTGATTGTAAGGCCCAATAGTGGCAACCGCAAATGGCCCCTTTTCTATAGAAATGGCCAGTATACAGCCATCACAGAGTGTAAGGAGTATTTTTGAGTGATGATCATACTCCACCTTTCCGCCAGAGTATATTTTTTTAAAGACTTTGTGCTTTTTCCAGGAGGAGGATAAGACAGGATCGCCTCTTTCCTTCAGATCCACATTCATTATTATTAGCTTTCCTCAGATAACCTGTGTTCCTACTGAATTAGATCAAATGAATCGTGCTTGGCAAATGACAGAGATAACTATGTATCAGTACCCCTGGCCTTTTAATGATTCATTACTAAAAATCTGGTATTTCCATAAATTTCCAATGTTTTTGCTCCAAAGCAAGGGAAATTGCCTTTTCCTGGTCTCTCAGCTCTCAGTAAACCTGTCAGAGCTACCACTCTACGCCAAATTGAAGCAATTTCCGGCCACTGTCGTCTTGAAAATTATTATCACCTATTTCTTTCGCTTAACTTCTCCTTTTATGTCATTCCTCAACCATCCTAGTGCCTTTTATTCCGGAATTTCACATTTGACAGTTGGCGCCAAAAGGCGGGTGCTGGCACGAGCATAGGGCGTTTTGGCGCCAAATGGGTTTAAAGCCAAGAGGGAAAGAGGATGAAAAAAAATTCAAGCCGAGTGTAAAGGTGAAATAAATAGAGGTTTCCCAGGAGGGGTTTCAGAGTCACAGACAGGATCTTGGATCACTTCTGCGAGTCGCATAGCGCACAGAGGAGAGGACGAGCAGCGGATTGCCACGAGAGAGGGTTTCAAACTAGGTGGCCATTTCCAGATTCAAGGTTAAGTAGGAGTTGGCACTTGGGAAAGTATATTACTCGGTGCCTATTTCATTGGAAAGATGGACGGAGAGAATAGGTCAACGATATACTTTCAGTTGGAGCAGATCCAAAGCAAGTATCAGGGGACTGGTCATATTCATACAACAAAGAGGTAAGTTGGGCTGGGTCAGACCAGACGACGCTGTAATTGTGATATCGATTAATGACTGCATGTTTCTGCTAATTAGTGAGTGGGGTGACAACATTTTGAGGGATACGGCGTCCTCCAATGTGATGCACCAGTCAAGGCTGTCCTACTTTGCTATTGCTGAAAATACAAGCAAGGCAAGAATAGGTTTTAGAATGCTGAAGTCGATGATACCTGCAAGTCTAAGAAAGACGGAGTCATGAGTGCCAACGTCTAAGAAGAGTCCCTGGGTTGGGTCTCTTGAACGGAAGGGGTCTCTACTCTCCTATCCTATCCTCCCCTCCATTCCACAAAAACCCATCTACTATTACTAAATCCTTAGCTAAGCAAACATATAGGGCCTACTTATGCGTTAATATCTAGTGATTTACATACAGTACACTCGGTACCTTATTTCCCATGATCTCTCAAAAGTCACTCCAAAATCTGAAACGATCTCCAATTTAGGTACTTCTTGCCTAGATGCACTTCTGTCCTGGTCAAATCCGGTACAAATCAGTACTGGTATCCTCAACTTACTGTATCCCAAATTCCAACCTGTCATTCAGTTGGCCAATAGCCTCAACAATGCACTTAATTTCATCCAGTCCCCCATGCGCACCCCCCATGGAAATTTTCCAAGGCTTACACAAAATGGCGCCAAACTCCCAGCCCGAATTTTTTTTGGTACCCGTAATTTCCCAAAAAGCTGAGTTTTGGCGCCAAATCCGGGGAAGATAAAATTCAAAACGAGGAGGGTCTTTTCCTTGTCTTTTGGATGTATTGTTTGGACGCTAGTTGAATAATAAATAAGAGTTACTCAGTTTTCTTGCGAGAAGAAGGTCCTGTACGGGAGATACACGTGCAGGGGGCCGACTTAAAGGGCTGGTGACGAGAGGAGACCCTTTAGGTTTTTTTGATGAGTGACCAGCTGCAAAGGTTTTAAGTGAATTAGGGTAAAATGCCGGGAGAGAGAGAGAGCGAGGGTGCTCCAGAGCAGGCCATTAACTTGCTGGGAGATGACACTGTTCACCTAGAGGGGGTGAACCTGCTGAATTCGGTGGAAATCTCTACTTTGAGCGACGCCTCCATTATTAAGGACGACCTGTATGAGCTGATGCAGAGAGGTCTTGAGGAGCTAAAGGAGAGGAGCGGAGCCTTTGACCGGATGGACGACGAGACGAAAGTGAATGACCTGAACATTATCGATGGTAAATTCAGATGCGACGTTTGCAAGAAGGATACTTGGGATTACAGAATAAGATGTGCAGAATGTGTTGAGTATGACTTATGTCTAGACTGCTTTTGCCAGGGGAAGTCAAGCAGCAACCACAAGCCCAATCACAAGTACATTCCGGTGGGGAGGTATACTTTTAATCTGCTGACAGAGAACTGGACAGCCGAGGAGGAGCTCCTTCTCATGGAGGCAGTTTCCAGATACGGCCTGGGTAACTGGTCAGAGATCTCCAAGTACATCACAGAGGGGCCAGCTGGGGCCCTTACGCTGTACCAGAAGACGCAGAAGCCAGGATCTGTAGCTCACACAGCAGAGGAGTGCGAAAAGCACTATAATAACTTTTACCTGAACAGCAAGACCAAGCCTCTGCCGGATACGAGAAACTACCTGACTCTGGTGCAAAGGTCTCAGCAGGGAGAGGACTCCGGGAAGATCGAGTCCATCAAGCAGGACCTTGACCAGCTGAATAGATCCGGGGAGAAGGAGGACTCCGGTCCGCAAAGCTCCAATACCAAGATAGGGGACCCGGAGGGCGACTCAAAGGTCAAGCAGGAGCTGGACGGCCAGCAGGTGAAGAAGCAGCCATTCGGGAGGCCATCAGGGGGCAACACGGGCAATAAGACTACAAACACGGGTACCGGAGGTGGTCAATCAAAGCCTAGTACAAGTGTGATAGGATATATGCCTTTGAGAGGGGACTTTGACGTGGAGTATGACAATGATGCTGAGCTTCTTCTTGCGGATATGGAGTTTAGGGACTCCGATACGCCCCAGGAGAGGGAGCTCAAGCTCCAGATTTTGGAGATCTATAACTCCAAGCTGGACGAGAGAACCTACAGGAAGAGGTTCGTCATCGAGCGGAACCTCTTGGACATCAAGCTGCAGCAGCAGAAGGAGAAGAAGAGGACCAAAGACGAGAGGGACCTGCACTCGTTCCTCAAGCCGATATCACGATTCCAGACGGAGGAGGAGCAGGAGAGACTCGTCTCCCTCCTTATTGAGGAAAAGAGGATCAGGAACCATCTGCAGAAGGTCCAGGAGTGGTGCAGCCTTGGAATCAGGACTCTGGAGGAAGTTAAGAGGTATGAGGAGGAGAAGAAGAGACGGGAGGACGCCAAGTGCAAGATCATCAACCAGACCAGTGGAGGCGGTCTGGTGGCCCCAGCAGGACTGGGTCTTGGGAACCTCAAGGCTGTCCCCAAGTCGGGTGTCTCCACTCCTTTTGTGTACGAGGGTCAGGCCAGAGCCATCAAGAAGCAGCAGAAGACCCAGATATCCTCTTCTCCACCTGTTCCCAGCCTCAATCTCACTCCCGACCCTGCTTCTGCTGGCTCCACTCAGACAGCAGCTCCCGTCCCAAGTGCTGCACTGACCCCAAGTCATTCATCAGCATCTGCCTCATCGGTACCTATTGAAAGCTATCCTGGAGCGTCTCTTTTGACTGATCAAGAAAAGCTATTCTGTGACCAGATACAGCTCCCCCCTATTTTTTATATTCTCTCCAAGAGAATTCTCCTCCAGGAGGCTAAGTACCACTTGAATCTGAGCAGCAGATCCAGAAGACAGGCTGGAGCTGCCCAGTCCGCCGGAGCCGTCTCGGCTCACCACCTACCAGGTAGTGGCCACGAGGCCCCTCAGGAGGGCATCCCCCACCTATCCAGAGAGGAATTCTCCAGAGTCATCCGACTGGATGCTCAGAGAGCAGGACAGCTCTACGACTTTTGTCTCTCCTTTGTTGACAAATGATATATATATAAAACTATAATTTAACTATTACTAACTAGAGACTTCTTTTATTATAGCTTAACTAACATATTATATAGATTTCCTGACTGCTGTATGCTATAGGATTTGATATTCTCGCACAGGTTCTCGAACTCCTTTGGAAGGTATCTCTCCTTAACTTGAGTAAGAGCCCGATCACTTTTGGAGCCTGGACCATTCAAGAGCTTGTCCAGGAGATCACAGAGCAAGAAGACCGTAGGAGAGCTCCCTCCGAGCTTAGAACCGTTTTCTGACTCCTTTGTGAGCCTCTTGCACCTAGAGCTTGCTCTAGAAATGCTCCTAAAGTACTCATCGTCTCTGGAGTTGGACTCCCAGGTGGACACACATAGCTGAAGAAACTCGGGATCTAGCTGAGACTTGGGATCATAGTATAGCATGCATATCTCCATCATAAGAACCCTACCAAGCTGTCTCCAGTCCTTAATCTGTATGGAGTCCCCGTACATCCCCATTAAGGAGTATGACGGATACAATGGAGCGAAGGGCCTTAACATAGAGACAGCTCTGACCTCAGAAACCTCTCTCAGATACGAAAAAGAGGAGAGAATGGTGAAAGGGAAGACACGGATCTTCTCAGCTAAAACCAAAACCATGCTGGAGATTCTCTGTGCCTCGAGTATGTTGCTCAACAAAAGCCTCTCCGTCTTGACAACTAGATTAGACACATGTAAGCTCAAGATCTTGGTATTGTACTGAGCCAGTCTAAGCAATAGGGAGGCCAGCCTTATGGAGGACTTTTGTATGGACTCCATCACATCCCCGTCGTAGTCCTCCGTTAACAGCCCCTCAGACAGGTAGCTGAATGGATTGCACTCATCCATCACGTTAGAGCCTCCGTCCTCCTCCAAATCTCCGCCACTGGCCTGACCCTCTGCGTCAAACTCCTCCTCGTCCATAGTGCTTGCCAGACTCTCCTCCAATTCATCGGCCCCCGAATCCGCATCCGTCCATCTGTTCTCTCTCCTGTTCCTTGGACGACCTCTCCCTCTCCTCGGCGTGTCGCCACCTCCTTGGCTATCAGCAGGAACAAGCTTGGCGTTCCTGCAGACAGAAACTAATATCTCCAGGGGATTCACAACCAGACCAAGCTCCATACTAGTGATGTACATCACTCTCACCAGGTGCAGAGAGCTCTGAATATGGTCGACAGACTCCAAGAGCTGAATGATCTGCGAAGCAGACTCCCCTTCAGACTTCAGGCCAGAGAGATACCTCTTAAACTCCAACCTGGACTTCCTCTGATCTGGAAGATCCTCAAGCCTGATTAGTAGATCATCCATCATCCTGGCCTGTGGTAACGTCGTTGGACTCTGATCCTGCGTTGAAAGAATACTATACAGCTCACTCACCTCCGGATCTCTCTCCAGTCGAGACTTGCAGTGTCCCGGACTCAGATCCCCGCTCATGTCCTTGCCAGCCTCTCCACTAGACCCAGAAGCCTGGCTCCCAGAATGGGAGTCCGCGTCCACCTGCTGGTTGGTTTCCTTGAATATGGTATTGTTTGCTGCCTTCAAAGACTCTAGTATTGTGCTAATCAGGATGATCCTGAGACCCAAATCGGCCTCACCGAACTCCCTCTCTATCAATAACAAAAGCTCATCCCACGACTTTTGGCAATTCTGTGGGTATTCACTAATAAAATGTCTTGAATTGCCGTTCCTGCCTGAGAGCTCGTTCACAATCACTCTGTTATTAACAGCATAGATCAGGTACTGGGTCAGAATCCTCTCAAACAGCTCAGGATTTGTTGTTTGATACCTTTCGTAGATCATCTTGGACTCGTTACACACCTTTAGCCACTTGACAAACAAAGCATTATACTCTAGAGTAGAGCCTGAAGAGGCGTCACCTTGATCTAGATCATCCTCCATAGGATCCTCCTCACCTCTAATTCTTGCACCTTCTGGACCTGGCCTATATGATGGATCAGAATGCTCCTGTTTTGAGTCTTGGTCAGCCCTCGACCTGGCTCTAGATCTTCTAGATCTGGATCCGGATCCAGATCCAGAGCTGTAAATGTCACCCAGAATGCCATCACTCTCCTTTGTATGCGCAAAGCTCCCGACAATCACGGGGATGATCACTCTAGACTTGTTTATGTTAGCTCTGTTCCAACAGGATGTTTGAATTAAATTGGTCATTAGCCTTGAAAAGATGAACTTGTCGGTAATTTCATGAGCCTCTATAACAAACAAGTAGGACTGGCCATTATCTGTCGATCTATGCTTGCTTAGGCCTCTCAGCTTTACGCAGAGACCCTTGACTGCCTGGCTAATAGAGGATGACCTCTCTCCAGAGTCCTCATACCCGGCAGTCCTGCTCTCCTCCCCGTAGGACGAGGACGAACCCTCACTATCCTCAGCGGAGTCGGACTTGGACGCCTCCTCCTCCTCCTCCAAAGCAAGCTCTTTGGAAACCTTCTTGGTCAGAACCTTCAATATCACTATAACCGCAGAGTCCTTAAGCTTCTGGTAGTTTTTCCTGGCCAACTTGTAGATCTCTTTGAACTCTGACTTCTTCCCAATATACAGCACAGGAGAAGTAAGCACCGTGGATCCACTCCAAAGCCTAAAGAACCATGATCTGACCCTCGACTCCAATATATAGTGTTTCAAAACAGACCTCATGTAGGACTTGAATTTCCTGGATGATTTCTTCCCGTAGAGTGCTTTTGTACAGAATTTCTCCTGACATACCAATCTCTCCCTTTGCTCAGATTCGAACAGGAACGGATTGTAGAAGGAGGCCCCGAGAGGAGAAGCCTCCTCTGGGAATAGCTCCATGGATTGACCATCCTCCAGTCTGCCAGTCTGACTAAAGTCCAGCATCATGAAATCACCATTGTCGTATGAATCCTCATTGGTGAAGTCGTCCTTGGACCCCTCCAATATCTCCTGGAAGCCCTCTCCGAGAGCCTTGTCCGGAGCCAGCAGCACTGCCAACCCAAACAGACAATAACAGAACGACCTGGAAATGAAACGACCCGCCATTGCTACTGCCACTAGTGACTGCTACTACTCACTTTAATTCCAACTCTGTAATGCCACAGTGGTAACCTCACCAAGACATCAAGTGACCGCAATACCTTAATTTTGCTCTCTACCAGCTCCACTGTGCTGATTTCATCAATAACTCTAACTCCCTCCAAATGTCATCACTTACTCTTGACGCTGACTCTCTAAAGTCCCAAGCTCCGACTTTCCCCCAGCAAAGCTCACCGCTCCAAGACACCCGAATGCACTTAATTACTAGCTCGCGCTGCGCCAAGCAAAACAACCCTTCTCTCTTTTCTCTTATTTTTCCCACCTCCACTTCTTTTTGTGTGCATCTTGTACACACAGACACATTGGGCGCCAAAATTGTGCCGCCCATTCCGGAATTGCAAATAAAAGATTTGGACAGGATATGCGAGCAGGATTGTATGAGATGGAGGGAGAAAAAAAATTAAATGGATGGGGGGGGGGGGTGGACTTGTAGAGAGCGGACAAATTTTAATACGAGTAAAAGAATAATAATTTCAAGAGTAATAGAGTTGATTGGCCAGCTAGGTGGACCATCAGTAGATAGGCTCGAGGTACCAACAGCAAATTCGGGCCGCAGCTAGCTGAATGCGAGTGAGGGGCTAGTGTGTGGCGTCTAAGTAGAGGAGTTTATCACTGATATCGACTGATACAAGATATCAGACGGTATTCTTCGCTAATGAATAAAAGGTGGGAGTAGGGTGAGCGCGACTCTACAGGAAAGGACCGAGCTAGCATAGGGAGACTTGGCCAGGTGCATATGCGCGTGCATGCGGAGAGGACTTGGATATCAGAGTGCTCGCTGGCTGAGAAGGGAGTGGATTCTGGAGACTGCCAAAGAGATTGGCCCCTAGTTGTATTATGGCAACGATTCGCTTCAGCACCTGTGTGTTAGTTCCGACGCTTTAGAGTAAAAACTTGAATAAATAATGGATGGGGATACGCAGACATTTGATGACCACACAGGATGTTCTGTAGAGGCTAAGCGTGACGCAGACTGTATGCCCAGAGAAGGGTATCTTGCGCAGAAGGGCTCCCAGATCTCTTCACAAGACATCTTCTACACCAGATTGAGTCGGAAATCACCCGAGCCAAGGGCCGACGGGGGCCCCGTATGCCGGCCTCTAGAAGGGCCAGACGGGCTGAGAGCTGGTGCTGAGTCAAGAGCAATCCTATTAGGGAAGACGGAGGTCCCAGTGCAGGGCAGCAGCGAGGGCCACAGGGCTGCCAAGAAGAGCTCCAGCGACTCTGTGCTTTGGATGTTCAAGAGTGAGAGCGGCTGGATGCCATTTTCCGACGGTAACAACGTCTACATCGAGTCCAAGTACAAGAGCGGGGTGGAATGCGTTGTTATCTACCCGTACCAAATTGACCTGATCCGATTTGTCCAGACAAACTTGCTAACCGGCACCGAAAGATGCATTCTAAGAGGCGACAAGAACTATCTCTCCATCAGCAACGGCCGCACCTCGAAGGACCTGGAGGTCCTCAGCTCACTCATGAGCATCATCTCCTTCAACGCCCTCGGAGTCTTCAAAAATCTATTCAGCCACTACTTCGAGGCCGACCACTCCCCCGGATATGCCTCTCTGCAAACTGTCAAAAAAGATGTTCCCGCCAAAGCGGCAGATGGAGGGCTTTCTGGCCGAAGCAAGATAAAAATTCCAAAGCTTCCGATTGGGAATTGCCAAGCTGAAAAACCGACGAAGTCGCCTAGAAGTAGGGTTCCCTTTGAATGTCCTTCACTTTCTCAGGCAGGGGGACGCATGGCCAGATCTCAGGCAGGTTCTGGGTCAAATGTGAAGGGCAGGTGTAGGTGTGGGTCCGGCTCTTGCAGCAGAATGGTGCAATGTGATGCTGCTAGTATGGGAGGCGGGACCTTGAGCGAGGATCACAAGAGGGAAGACAGGAGGGATCGTTCTGACGCTCCCATACGCCTGGGGAGCCCGCGGTCGGAGGACTTTGTGGAGAAGCCCTCTTCATTTTATCCGCCAGGTGAGCTGGACGATAGGGATATCGAAATCTACCTTCACAGCATTTTGGGGAGTGATATTTCGTCCAGGAGCACCAAACTTAATGCTGAATCATCGTTAGCTCCAGCTCCAGCCGTAGCCCAGTCCAATGGTTGTGCAGGTGCTCTGGATGGGGCCGAGAGCGAGAGACAGGATAGACAGCTCATTTCGTCCAAGGCAGCAAATGGATCTAAGAGCTTGTTTTTTTTCACTCCACACAAGTACAGGAAGAGGGTGGGGATCATTGTTCCTAGAATTTTGTCGTGTAGGTTTAATACTAAGAAGGCGATAAAAGGCTCCGAGTCTGAAGGGAGTAGCAAATTTGTGAGATTTAACTGTAGTTTCATGTCTCCAGACAAGTCCAAGCACTCCCTGGGGGGCTACATTAGCACTCCCAGGCGAACAAACTCAAAGACGGGCAAGGAGAGCCGGTCTGGCAGGAGGGGAGTCGTCGCGAGGGCCGCGGAGGCTGCCTCCGACGGCCCAGAGCCCAAGAGCCCCGGGCCGGTGAGGCCCAGTGGGGCCGCCTCCCAGCTTCCCAGAGACAGCACAGCCACTAACTCCGTCCAGACGGACAGTCTCAAGGCATTTTCAGTGAGATCTGCCTTTATAGTTTTGAATGAGGACTCGATTCCGCTTGATATCTCTGACGACTGCGGTGCCAGTCCGCTGTTTGGCGAGCTGGAGGGAGGATATGGATACGAGAGAGGCGAGGAGGGGGGGGGGAGGGTACCTGAGCACGCTGAGTGCGTGGGGCAGGGCCGGAAGAGTGCAGAGCGAGTTCTTCGAGACGATGTCTGAGAGGGAGTTCAATAGCCGGAGAATGTCGATGACGACCCTCCACGACTTTGATGACGAGGAGGTAGTCTCGGACACAGATGCTCGGCCTCAGGCTGACAAGGACTCGAGGAAGCTGATTAGTCTGGAGGATTTCGACGGGGGGTCAGGAGGCCTGCGCCAGATTAGCTGGTGGTTTAATCACAGTGTCAGGCATATTACCGTCAAGCTAAACTGCGAATACAGCAGCCTGAACAAGAGGCCGACCTCTCTGGAGATCCTTCCTCTACTGAAGCCGCTCTTGACTGGGTACCTGGTTGAGCAGACCCCGGCGGGCGGGAGTCTGCATCAGAGCGTGCAGCTCCCTGGGGTTTCGACGCACGTCTTGCTGGGGCTGAAGAGTCTGGAGATCGTCGGGCTGCGGCCGAGCAAGGCCGAGTTCCACAGGATCTCCGAGTTCTGCTTCACCGAGCTCAACAACATCATCCCCATTTCCCTGGAGGAGCTCTCCATCGTCCAGTCCATCATCCCAATCTCGATATTCTCCCTTTTACTAACACGCTTTCCGGTGCCAGCAGCGTCCACATTTGCATTTTCACTGATTTGTAATGATGACGAGCTGCCAAATACGGGTCTGCAGACGATCCAAGTTATCAATTTGCACTTGTCCCAGAACCCCTGCAGTCACATCAAGAGGCGGAATAGGTATGGCAAGTCCAAGGGAAGGAGGCACCTGACGTACTCTGGGGACTCCACCTGTAGCCACGTCCACCTGGACATTTTCAGACTCTACAATCATGTCAAGATTTGCCCGTGGCTGGCCATTTCAAACTTCGTTGATGAGTTTGTGCTGAGAACCCCGATACTTGTTAAGTGTATTATAGATCCACATAATATTATGGTGGTACCGTCAATGAATGCTAGAAACCTTCATCAGGACTCTCGTCTGCTGTACGACAGCAAGGACCAGCTTCCGGGGGGAGTCTCTGCCGGTCATATTGGAGAGGTGCCGAGAGGTGCCGAGTTTGTTATTCTGACAGCCAACCTGATCCTGCCCCTGCTGATAATCCAGTCGCACTCCATTCAGAGCATAATAATCGGAGGGGGGGCGGAAGATCTCCAGTGCGAGCCTTCTGCGGCCAAGATTGCCACCAAGCTCAGAGTGGATTCCATTGTGTTTACTTGCAAGTGCCTTCCTTTTAAGTTTTTCAGAGTCCGAAATTTGGACTTGTTTCTGGATTTAAATATAGACAAGACAGAGCTGGGGCTTTTCATAAGAGGCCATTCCAAGGGTGGAGCAGCAGGAGCATCTTCCTCCTCCTCTTCAACGACGGAGCCAGAGAGGCTTGGGCCAGACAGCGAGCAAGATACAGACGACTATTGCTTCCAGCAGCTCTATAACTCGATTGACTATTGGATCGACGAATTCTCCACGTGGCTAGATAAGTATGTATGTTGTGGCTCGATTGAAATCCTCAGAATTAACCTTTACGTTACATCACGGTATCTCGAATTAAAGGTCAATGGTGGCACCAGTGCCAGCAATCCTGTCTGCAAGGGGAGCAATGGTAGCCGCGAGAACGGAGGCAGCACGGGTGATTTAATCTGTGGGCAGTCCGGCTCCTGGGGTGAAGGAGGCAGTCCGGAGCCCGAGCCTCCGAGAGATGGGAGCAGTGCGAAGGCGACCAGAGATTTTCTCAACTTTGACCCTCTCTACGGAAAGTTTCTTTCCAAATCACAGGCCAACCACAGCTCTCTAAAAAGTGTTATGATCAAAATCTGCATCTCAAACCACCTACAGAACTTCATCCTTGGCAGCAAGAGCCTCGGCCAGACCGACGCCCCCTGTGTGTAACTTTAGATTTATTCCCCGCTAGCCTGCTCAAATAGTTCAGTCTGCGAGAGGCCATTGCGACCTCCCGCAGTGCAAACGACTCGGTTGATTAGTTGCCACCCCTGTGATAATTTTGTACCCATTTGTGAGTTAGCCCTCTCGAAGTGTCTGACAGCCTCGCCTTGATCCGGAATTTGCCGTGAACTCATGCAACTGGGTTTCCCCACACTTGGCGCCAAATGGCGGGAAGTCAGTTTTGTGCATGCACAATTTGGAGATGAGGCTTGAGAAAGCAAGAGGAGAGGAAGATTGCGGTTGTGGGCAGTAGTAGAATTAGTTGCGGGAATAAAAGCTGCAGAGGGATATTTTGCGAGAGGGGAGTGCCACTGCTTGGAGCGGTCGGCTTTCCAGAGAGAGATTGGCGTTTGGCCGGAGGGAGAAGCAAGTATTAAAGAGTGATAGCCTGCATGGCTTAGGCTTGCATGCGGTGGTGCGAGAAATTTGTTGTCAAGTTGCATGTGGAATGATGAATTTTCGGGGACTGCTTAATTTGACCATTTGGGTTGGTATTTTGGTTGCTCGTGTGGTTTTGTGTGCAGATGATGATAAGGAGCAGATCAGACAGGCGCTGGAGAGCAGGACCGAGGACATTACAGAGTTGAGCGACTTTTGGAACTGCATTTCGACGCAGGTAGTAAGAGACCAGTTTTCGTGGAACAGAGTACACCGAGTTGGGAGATATGACTCGATGCCTCTGGTGTTCCCATCGATTCTGAGGGACCAGCTGCATAGTATTGATATTGTGGACCCCAGAAAGTTTTACATGGGGTGTGTTGGCATACTAAAGCTTCTGGAGGCGAAGAGAATCGTGATTTCAGGCTTCGAGGACGAGCTGGAGAAGGCCTATTCAAGGAAGACTTTTTGCATCTCGGCGGCGGAGTACTGTTTTCCCGTCAAGGGGAAGCTTCAGGTTGTGAGGGAGTACTTTTCCAAGGTGGCTGAGAGCGCCAGGGAGGCGGTACTAGAGTCTAGAGAGAGGGAGATCCACGAGAAGGAGAAGGAGGAGATTGAGAAGCTTTCAGATAGAGCAGATCTGAGGTTGCTGGAGGAGGACCCGGATCATGGAAAGCCACAGCACCATCCTCTGATCGAGGAGAGAATTCGGCTAAAGCACATTCAGAAGAACAAGATCAGTCTTCCGGAGCTGGGCAAGGATATGGAGATGCAGCTGGAGTTTTTGGATACTGCACTGGAGGAGGTTCCTTCGAGGGTTCACAGAGTCAAGGGAGGGGATGACGTAGTCAGAACTGAGCTGGACTATGAAAAGCTATCCAGGGTCTCGCTATATAACTTGCCACCAGACTCAGTCCATGTTTCTAAAGGCGCGTGGAACTTCTGGAAGTCGGTGCTATTGCAGGAGAGCAGAGACAACTCCAACAACCACAGGAGAGTCTCCATTCTAACTCAGAGCTTCCCTGCTGAGCTTCAGGACTTTACCTACAGCCCGAAGAAGTTGTTGAGTCTATGCAATAAGGTGCTCTTTTCTCTTCTAAAACAGGACTTGCTGGAGGTCTCTGACTTAGCTTTGAGGGAGTCAAAGAAGTCCCCCATGACGCAGGATGCAAGGGCGAGAAATGAAGAGAGGCTCCAGGAGTTCCTCAAGTTTAGAAGTCTGGATGTCGACCAGCCCAAGGACCCTGAGCATGACGAGGCCGACTACATTGATCACCAGTTTGTTTTGTTTGGGTTTTGTACGGATTCTGTGGATTTGTTCATTGGGAACAGACAGTGGAACAAAATTCTTGAGAGACAAAACTATAGAATCTATGGACTTCCAGCTGGAAGGCCGATCATGCCCTTCAAGTTCACTTTTGGAAGAGACATCTACGAGATGAGAAACAACTGTGCTAGCTGTATCTGGGATCTATACGCCAATAAAGTCTCCAATGACCTCTTCATTGACGGAAACACCAAATCCGGCAAGTTTGACATCTCGCTGCTTAAGAAGAACATTGAGTCCTTTTGTCACTTTGCCTCCGTCTCGTTCTTCCAGGGAGAGCTATCCTTGGATGACCAGCAATATAGCCTGTCCAGTGGTGGTAGCGAGAAGGAGCAGGCTGGATCTGGCCAGGTATACAATCCCAATGTCTATGACTTTGAGGGCAACAAGCAGGAGGAGGAGCAGGCCGAGAGTTATGAGCAAGTTAGACCAGGAAAGCTCCAATTCCTGGAGGCTCCACTTGACGAGGAGGTCTACCAGGTCTCCCAAAAAACCTCTCCAACTGGATACCACGAGTTCAAGAGCAACGAGAGTTTGAACAGACCCCTAATGGCCCAGACTTCAAGCTCCAGACGTCTCTTCGGGACTACTCGGGCAGTTGATGAAATACTGGACCAGGGAGTTCCTGTTGGACTGACTGTCGGAGAGACCAACCAGAAAACCTCCAGGTACGAGTCTCTCTACAAGATCAGCCCGAGAGAGTCTCTGGTTGCTTTTCAACAGTGGAGAGCTATAATCTACCAAATGGCAACAGATGCTGACCGTAATAGAGTTCCTTCCATCACTAACCTCCCACAGGATCAGCCAAGAGAGTGGAACACTCCTCAGTACTCCAGTGAGAAGTTTCTATTTGTTTGTGTGGAGCTTATTGGCTCACTGCTGTCTCGGTCCAAGGTTCAGATTAAGCTGCCACACGGAGCTGAGCTGAATAACTACGAGAGTAAGGCAAAGGAGGCCATTAAGATTTTCTGCAGAGAAGCAGTCAATAGATACTTCCAGGAGTACCACCGACTGTTTGATGTGGTGTCAGCCACAAGTAGAGGAGAGCCTTTGATGGATGAGAGCAAAATCTCCTCCAAGTGGTCCATCATTCAGGAGCAGGTCATTGTGGATTATATTGCAGGATTGGAGGAAAGGGTCGCAGAGATATCTCCATTGCTGCCGAATGACTTCTTTCCAGCAACAGAAAAGTTGGACTTTGAGTACCAGTGCATCAGTACTATTTACTATGGCTACTCCTCCACCCCCCCCAAGGTCATCATCTACACCAAGTCAGACCAGGGTCCAGAGAGGAGCGAGGCCGACATCAAGGACGGACTACAGGATCTCATTTCAGGATTCTGCAGCAGAGCCTCCAAAAGATACTACTCGGCTGTGGAGTACGTGGCCATGTACAAGGAGTCCAAGAACTGGGCGGACCCCAAGGCAAGGGATCCATACTCCATTTCGTCCAAAATCTCCAACAGCCCCGATTCGAGCAAGCCTGGCTCCATTCAAGGAATCCCCTGGCCACCCATCAAGTCCCCGTCCTCGCTGGTCTTCAGCGGAAGAGCCAGGCCAGATCTGTACAGGGATGACTGCTTTTCGTACATCTGGAGGGTCTGGGAGAGTGGAGTCCAGAGGCATCTGTATATAGATGGGACCAGCTACGAAAAGTGCAGGAGCCTGGACATGGCAAAGGCCATATTGGAGGAGTTTTGCACAGCAGCTTCCACTAAGCTATATAAGCTGGAGCCTGGGGCTCTGACTCCAAGGAAGGTCTTGTATATGGAGCAGAGGCAACTGGTCAGGACAGACAAGACGAGGAATAGACCCAGAAAGGTCATGAGGGAGGAGATTGGCGACGACTTGTCCGGGGCTGCAAATGTGGTGGGAGCTTCTGACGGAGACAGCTCAAGCTGCTCAGCGATCCCCCTGTCGGACTCGGAGGAGGGTGGGGAGGCAGGAAAGGCCGGTACAGGACAAGGTGCCGAGGAGTTCCAGACGGAGGACCGGAGGAAGGCCAAGAGACAGTGGGAGCAGCTTAGACAGCAGCTCAAGAGGGACGTTGGCATGAACTTTGTCCGCTTCGTCAAGCTGCCCGACTACGACCAGACGCTGTATACGCTTTGGTCGCATCCAGTGTCGGAGGTGGCCTTCACAAACCACTGTGTCAAGGTCTTGGACGAGCTGCTCAAGCTGCGTCTGGCGGTTCTCTCGAGCCACAGCCTGGGGGACAGAGAGTACACCATTGAGAGATTCTGCGAGGAGTCCAAGTTTTATGTTTTCTCAGGCGTGGAGGAGAGGACGGGCGAGGAGCTAAGGGAGGAGGAGCTTGGCTATGCGGGGGACTCCGACGGAGTCAACGGAAGGATACTGCAGGAGCTAATGGAGACCTTAAAGGAGCTCTCCAACGAGGGTTACCCTCTATATAAGTGGCTGGAGACCATGATGAATCTCAAGTCTGCCAACGACAGAGAGACGCTGTCTAGAGCTATCAAGTGGGGCCAGAGGAAGGGCGACTGGCACTTTTTGGAGCTGGTTCTGAGGGAGCTGGATAGGGAGACCTTTATGAACATTCAGAGACACCTCCAGGGGATCTCTCCGCAGGGATTCCTGATGGCCTCTGGACTCTTTGATAAGGATACTACGGCCAGCGTGGAGGCAACGTGGGGAGCAATTTACCTGCAGTCTCTCAGGGACATCAAGTCTGGGAGCCCGAGGATCGTGGGTCTGGTGGGCAGTACGCCTCCGAGGGAGGTCTGGTCCGGAGCCAATAACGAGCAGGAGTTCGTCTTAGCGTGTGTCTCTGCGATCAGCAAGCTCAAGGTGAATCCTCCGTTTGTGGTGGTGAACTCACAGGGGTCAGGCGAGAGAGGATACATTCAGAACTTTTGTGAGGATGCCCTGGACGGACTGGTTGCGCTACAGAAGAGCCCAGATAGGACGTTGTCAATGGACTTTGCATACTCGGGATGCGTTAATGAGGCCATGAGGAGGTGGCAGTGGAACCAGATCTACAGCCAGATGGACATTGACCTCAGGGAGACGGGCGAGTACAGAATTACAGGCATCCCTCCTATAGTCAGTCACAGGGTCTTCAGAGGTGGCAAGACCCAGGATGAGGTTGAGGACCAGTGTGGTGACGCTCTGGAGGAGCTGGACAGGAGGGGTAAGATTAAGATTCTGAGTAAAAATGCGTCTCAGTTCTGCAAGGATGCATCCGAGAACATCTGCAAGGAGGACGAGAGCGGCAAGTTCAACTGCAACATTGAGAGGATCCGGCTGGAGGAGATTATATCCGATTACCACATGGATAGTCCAATAGGAAATCCGCTCAAGCTGGACTCGAGAACAAGATGCATGAGAATTTGGACACTTCTCAAGAATTCGGTACCTCGTGCAATGAAGAGCAATATCATCTCATCATCTTCCACAATGGGGGATGTCACGGAGCTGGATGCGAGAGGACTCGGAGGGGAGGCGAGCATGGATCTAGACCTGGGCTTTGGAGGGGAAATGGCCATTCCAGGCATGGACGGCATATTGGGAGGGAGCGGCTCCAGGAGCACTGGTGGCTCACCATTTGGGAGCAACATCCGCTTTATCGTGCTCAAGGAGATCATGGACGTCTGTAGTCCGATCGATACTCCAAACAATATAGTGGGGGTTTTCCTGCAGGCCATGAAGAAGGTGCAGAGGATGAACTCCCTGAGGTCTTCTGAGGAGGGGCTGTACAAGTGGGTAAGGGAGCTGGTTATAAGATACTTGGCAGATGAGAGGACAGACCACGAGTACCTGGATTTGACAGGAGTGAATGTTTTTGGGGACCCGTACTCCAAGGACGACAACTCAATAGACTTACTGAACAGAGGTCTGCACTCTGGAGGCATCCCAAAGAGAGTGAGGGAGCTTACGGACAACGAGAAGGCGGTGATGAGGGAGAGAGACAACCTGAGGATTAACTCGATAGTGAGTGGAATAGTGAACCAGGTGCTTCCATCAATAGCTCACTTAACGACCAAGGAGAAGAAGAAGGAGATCACAGACCGGGCCCTTATGAAGCTCCAGAAGGACATCGAGGAGAGGGATTTGCTGCTCAATAAGCATATCGGGAGCTCGGAGATCTCGGATATGATTCGAGCCAGGCCGGAGCTTCCCGAGGAGGAGAGGAACACGATCGCACTGGGGAGAGTCCAGGCGCCCTTCTTGATGAGGCCAAGCAAGGATAGGGACGACTTGATGTCCAGTAATAGGGGCTCCGAGAAAATCCTGGCAAAGCTGGATACGAGGTGGGACAAGGCTGGGGACGAGAATCTGACCATATTCGAGAAGCTGAGAGACAGGGATAAATCCTCAGGGTCAGTGGTCAAGAGCATGGAGAGAGGCTTCCGGAGGCTGGAGTCCGAGTGGGCCAACATCAGGAGCTTCAAGAGCTACGTACTGGAAAACCTTCCAAAGGACAGACCAACCGAGTACGGAGACAAGGGCTACAGGGACATATTTAACAAGGAGGCAATGATTCGGAGATGCGTAAACTTCCTATCCGACGAAAAGAACATCCAAAACTACGGTATCTCAATCAAAGGTAACTACGTTGAGAGAATATCTCACATCAGAACTCACTGCTCAAGATCCGCCTCGAGAACCTACGACCCGGCGACAAACAGACCCTCCCAGGGCGAGGGAGGAGCAGGCAGACTCCGAAGAAAGGGAGACAAAGGAAAAGCAACCCACAGAGAAGGAAGGCTAATTCATGTAAAGGGAGCAAATGAGCCTATTCACCAAGTAGTCTCCAGACAAAGAATTGTCGAGGGCAATGTGGTGGAGGAGTCCGAAATCTCTCCAGAAGAGCTGGAAAAGAGCGAGACCGGCCCGGGGCCCTCTCAGGGCCGTCCAGACTATATCGAGATCCAACATGTCGGCTCCAATGACGGCTTCAAGGCCCTCTCCTCAGAATACGTCTCTGGAAACAAGACGAGAGGTCGACGTCCAAGAAGGAAATCCAATTAGAAAATCAAGTAGCTGGGAGGACAGCAGTTCTCTCGCTTACAATACTTGTCTTCCTTTCACGTTCTATAAGTTTTAATAATAATAACAATAATAAAATCTATACTCAATGATATATGCATGCATATATACATTTTTTTTTAGAAACCCTTATTTTCGATACCCTCATTCCCAATTGAAATTGCCCGGGATGTGTCTCGTCTCGAGACGGCGGGCTCGGCGCGGAGTGGTGAACATATTAAAAATTGGGGAGGAATGGAAAAAAGTAAAAGTTTAAGGGCGTCTAAGTATAAAACTGTGCAGGAAGCTATTAAAAGGTTTTTTCTTTTTAAAATGTCAGCATTTAAGGCGGGACGTCCGAGAAGTTAATAGGTTAAAATCCAATAGTAAAGAATAGTAATATAAGTAAAAGTAGAGCTTGTATGTAGAATCATAAAAAGTCTCAAGACGGGAAGAAATATAAATTTTTTTCTTGATTGAGAAAAAATTTAGGGAAAAGAAAAAGCAAAAAAAGGAAAAGACTAGAGTGTGAATTCGAGGATGTCTACTGTCAAGACCACAATCAAGACAGATATTTGCTCCTACAGTGAGTACCGTATATACCCAGGAAGGGGAAAGAAGTTTGTTGCTAGAGATGGAAGAGTCTCCACCTTCTTGAACCAGAAATGTGCATCTCTCTTCCACCAAAAGATCAAGCCAGTTAAGCTGAAATGGTCTGTTGGCTGGAGAAGAATGAACAAAAAATTGACCAGCCAGACAACCTCCTCCAAGAGAAGAAACAGAAAAACTGTTAGACTCCACAAGGCTATTGAGGGCTTGTCTCTGGACGATATTAAGCAGAAGAGAGCCCAAAACCAAACCAACTCTGGAGCTGCCCAAAGAGCTGCACTTTCTGAGGCTAAGGCTAGACAGCAGAAGAAAAAGCAGTCCAAAAAATGAAGGGTTGTGTAGAAACGGAGGATCCAGGATACCGGTAAGCTGATAGTGGCATTAATGTTGGTGACAGAGGCCGGGCCAGACCAGACCAGTCTGGCATCCAGGAGGGAGGCGATTATAATAGTTACCGGCCCTCAGTAGGCCACTCCCTAGTGTCAGCTGGCTTGTCTGTCCAGCATCAGCAACAGTAATAGCACGGAAACCGCCGCCACTAGCACCAGGACAACTTTACTACTCTTCTATTAATCCTCAAGGTCACGGAGGTTATGGTCTGAATGGGCTTCCTTATGCCCTAATTAGCTAGCTCGGAGGAGGAGAAGGAGGAGGAGGGTGTACGTGCGTGAGCTCGTGCGTGCACCCTGCTTCAGGGAAAGCCCAGTCCAAGCAGGACAATCATTAATAATAAACTCCAGTCGCCGAACTCTCCTATATATAGGTCTCATTCGTTTCTCTTGTAGTTTATTTTAATGTTTTTATACCTTTCACTGTCTCCATCTCTCCACAAAGATCTAAACCCCTTGATGTGATGATTCCGCAGCATCACGGGTATCGTAGGATTTTTGCCCATACCGGGCATGGCGCCAAATATCCGCAGCTGCCCAGGCGAGCACAAATAATTAGATCAAACAGGAAAAGAAAGACAGCGTGGTTGCGCACCTCCCCGTCTGCATCTGCTCCTTTTGCAGACTCCCAGACTTATAGATGGCCCGGCACGAGGAGCCTGGCACAAGAAGGACGGCCAGAAGGACGCGGCCCGGCGAGAAGGCTCTCCAGAGGCTGGACGAGGGAGTTTTGGAGCGGCTGAGAAGAGCCACGGAGCTGGAGAACCCGTACAAGCTCAGAGCGGACACGCGGAGGGAGCTCAGCCAAGGGACGTACGAGAGAGGCCTGGATAGGATTATTAGACAGGATTACTTCCCGGACCTGGAATATATGACTCGCAATAAAGATAGTCACCAGAGTATTAACAATCCACCCGGTACCTTAAGCATGAATGATTTTAATAGCTATACCTGTACTAAAGAGTCCGCACGCCTGCCAAATATTACTGAGTTCCAGTCCAAATACACACATAGTGGTCATCTGGCTCTGCTGCGTCTCCAAAACGAGGATGCTGTCGCCAGAAGGGAGAGGGAGCGCTGGATTGAGGAGCAGAGCTTCTCCCACAACCTCCAGAGGGAAATCAATCTCGCAGAAATGCAAAAAAGAAATGAAATGATTAAAGGTACCGATACTCATTTTAAAGATAGACCCCTCATTCTCAACAAGGCCCAGTCTAGAAGCAGCTTCATGTTCCCAGGTTACTGTCAGCCCCACGGGACTCAGGATGTGACCGGTACCAAGCAAAGGGAAAAGCTTATTAATCCTATAAACACAAGATATAACTATATGGATGACTTTGAGAGGGATGAGAGGGCCCCCATTCTCCGCCAGGCGCGCGCCAAAAGCTCTGGCCCAGACTCCCTGTCATCCAGCGTGGAAAGGGTACCCTCCAGCCTGCTGATGAGCTCCCCTCTGGTCAGAAACGCCCTGAGAAGATCACGGAATAGCTCTCTATTCTTCGATCCCCAGCTGAGAGACTCCTACTCCTTCAAGAGCAAGAGCAGACAGAGCCTCTCCAGACATGCATAGCGCTTCCCGTCTCCTCTAATTGAAGCCGGTCTATACGGTACCGGAATAATTCAAATCCAAAATTCGACATTTACCATCATCGCTTACCGTTACCAGGGAGCAATCCGAAATCAAGCTTGGCAGGCGGCTGCAGTGGCTGCTGCTTTGGAGACCACCACCCACGCCGTTGCCTAGACCACTGCTGCTGTTGTATAGTAGCTCAAAGTTCATCACGGGAGCGTCGTGGATCCCCTCCACCTTTCTGACCAGACTCCCCGACAGAGTGTTGAAGACCAAAAGATCTCCGAGCGGGTTCTGTATCATCTGGTGATCTAACACGGCGTAGTTTGGGCGGGCTCCCGCGCCGAGGCCAAAGATGCCGGCCCTGCTGCTGCCACCCCCGACTCCCGGGCTGGAGGCCAGCGGGTCCAAACGGGCCTCCTGCCTGGAGAGCGCCTCACCCAAGGAGCCGGAGCTGCCCCCGGATATCTTGCTATAGGATGACCCCGCAGCGTCGACGGCGGAGAGAATGGCGTACCTCTCGTCTACCAGGAGCGAAACCTTGGAGTGGGAGGAGTTTCTCAGGCCAGATGAGTACCGGACTAGCTCTTTTCCCATTCTCAGATCCCACAATCTGGCAACTCCGTCTCCTCCTGAAGATAGAAGATACCTCTGTGAGAGAGAAAACGAGAGGGAGTGCACGGGGAGGCCGCCATGGGCTCCATAAATGGTGTTGATGCACGAAAGGTTGACGGAGTCCCAGAACTTGATGGTACCGTCGTCGCTGCAGGTGCATGCAATGGCCCCGTCCTGCGAAACTCGGATGTCCCTGACTCCGGAGCTGTGCTGGTGGGAGGGATGCGTCGACGTGAACGAGTCATTGGTGTTAATGTCGTACAGCCTCAGGACCGGATCTTGGGTACCCACAAAAAAGTGATCATCCAAAGGGTGCATCTGAATGCAGGTAATTGGCGAGCTCTCCCGAATGACCTGTATCGGCTTCTTGGAGGTTCTGGACAGACTGCCCCCCATTGTGCCGGAGATGCCCTGAAGACCCTCATCTGGTTCACCAGAGGTACCACCCGAGATCCCTTTTACATCATATATAATTAGAGATGAGTCGGTATCCCCAGAAATTAAGACATCCCTTCTAATACGGTATTCTAGAGATGTAATGATACCCTTACTTTCAGTAAAGGTTTTTTGTTGCGAGGATAGACTGGAGCTGCTCCCAATGCCGAAGATGGACGAGTGGAAGGCGCCGTTCACTCCAAGTGATGGTGCTGGGAGAATCTTGACGATACCGTCTGCTCCTCCAGTGGCTATATAGCCTCCGTTCGGATTGACCGCCAGAGCCCTGCAGTAGGGTCTGTGGTTGGACAACACGCTGCTCCCTCTAAAGCTGACCGAGACGCCTGGAACACTGCTCCAGGAGTCCTCCAGCTTGATCTTGGAGACGTTCTCCAGCATGTAAAACTCATGGAAGCTTTTTGTCTGGTCCCGGCTACCGTCATCCCTCATTATAGAGTCCTGGACCCCGTCCTGTCCTGTCTTCCCAGATGCTTGAATACTTTCAGATTCGGTACCTTTAATACTTTTTGGGTTAACAATATTACCAGATTTCATTATTGAATTAATGTAATTTCCTCTCTTTTTATAATAATATAGATATCGTGATCTTGGCTTTATAGGTACCCATTGATTTGTTAGATTCTCTAGATGTGGTAGTAAGGATTCAATCCTCTTAACATAATTGGTACTTTTTAACTCCAAAAGATCGCTATTTTCGCTGGACTCGTGGTTTCCTGGCCTGAGGTCCATCGGAAGGTACGTAACAGTCTTGTAGAGATTGTACAGACTGTTCTTTCCCAGGTGAATCGGGATGCAGGTCTTGGTCTTGATGTGCAGCAGTTGAGCAACCTCCACCAGTCCGTCGTCCATCAACTGCCTCATTATGAGCTCGTACAAACTAATCTTAAGCGGCTCGAACTCCAGGTACTCCTTGATTGCTGAGGACCCCAGCTCGCCAATCTTCGGTATACTCCCCTTGCTCTCGCTGTAGAGACTGGAACCAATACCTGTCCCAGCTCCAACTGATGACTCCTCCGCACCCAAGGACTGTGTCTGTACGTCCACCATGTCCTCTATCTGGCTGGATTCCGGGGCCATCTGTGCCACGTCGTCACTCTCCATCCTGTCAAGCCAAAACTGGGAGTCAGACCGGAATGAAAACACAAGACGGCCACTCTGCAGCTTCTACCTTGCTTAACACGGGAAATCAGCACAGCTTTGGACCTACTCCAAGATCCCCAGCTGCCTCAAGCCTTGGGAACGGTCAATGCTCTCTAACCAGAAGAAAGAAAAAAAGTAACCAACCAAAACTCCTTTTAGTGGTTGGCGACAATCCCCACCAAAACCCCCTCTTTTTTCTTTCTATACCTTGACTTTAAACACTTTTAATTTATTACTGGTACCGGGTTTGGCGCCGGCGCCAAAATGCGGGATCTTGAAATGAGCATGAGCAGAGGAGAGAGGACAATTATTTTTTGATCTTTGATTTGCAGTATTAGTATTGTTTGGAGTGGGTCCTAGGTGTTTTGGTGATGGAGAGTAGGGAGTCTTTTGTCAAACGTCGGTTGTCTGAGTATGGTATGAGTGAGATTGAGTGGCTGTTGGATGACTTAGCGAGGGAGGGGGAGGGGGAGAAGCTGAGGAGTCTCTACTGCGATTTGGAGTGTATCTTTGCGGATGAGAGGTTTATGAGGGAGTACGATAAGATTGTCAGAGGATTGTCCGGCGGTGGCCTGCCGGATGGTGACGGAGACGAGGTGCCGGCCGGGGGTCCAAAGGTTAGCTACGCTCCCCCAGGATTGATTAGCTGGAGCAGGCTGGCGGGGCGCGAGCCGGTGGGTGAGTCCGAGATAGAGGAGGTGATCAGGGCGGTGAGGACAGGAGGGTGTCGGGGGGAGTCTGCTGACGCCTGCTGCGAGAGCGAAGGGAGGAGAGTCGAGGGGGACTCCTTCTTGGTGACAGACCTGGAGGAGATGCCCCCGGGGATAAGGGAGTATATCTATCAGCGCGGCATCAGGAGGCTGAGTGAGGGAAAGGTGGCCGTAGTCATAATGTCGGGGGGAGACGGGTCTAGACTGGGCTATAACGGCCCGAAGGGGATGTACCCAATAGGGAGGATCAGTGGTGACAGCTTCTTCAAGATATTTTGTCAGAGGATCCAAAGCTTGATGAGACTGGTTCACGGCCGAGATGGTGGCTCAGGTGCCTCCGGGGGGGTCCCACTATACATAATGGCTTCAGAGAGAAACCATGATGCGATTAGCAGGTATTTCGAGGAGAATCGCGGCTTCGGGCTAGAGGATGTAACCATCTTTACTCAGGACTCGGTTCCCAGCATCAACATTCAGGACAACGGCTCATTCTTCATAAAGGAGGACTTGAGCATACTAAAGTCACCAAGCGGGAACGGAGGGATATTCAGCTCCATGAGAAAGCACGGAATCATACAAGATATGCTGAAGAAGGGTATCGAATATGTTTTTATTCAATGCATTGATAACCCACTATGCAAAGTATGTGATCCTTTCTTCATCGGATACTCGGACCTGCTTGATCTACAGGTATCAACAAAAACTATCCGCAAAAGAAGCGTAGATGAGAGCATTGGAAGTATTGCTCAGAAGCTCACTGGAGGACGCTGCACGTCCCCAGCCTCACCCTGCATTGTCGAGTACACGGAGCTGAGTCGGCTCGGAAACAACAAGGACCGCTTCCTGTTCGGGAGCATCGGAATCCACCTATTCAGACTGAGCTTCATCCAGGAAATCTCCAACAAAATGCCCCAGCTCCCCTTCCACAAAGCCTACAAGAAAGTGCCACACCTAAAGTACCCCAGAGAACGCGCCACCCCACACAGCAGGCCCAAGCTCTGCCAGCCTACCGAGGCCAATGGAATTAAGCTCGAAACCTTTATCTTTGACTCCTTTACCCTCACCAGCACCCCCATACACTGCATAAACGTCTCCAGAGACGAATTCTCGCCTGTGAAATCCGCCTCTGGCAGGGACTCACCGGAGGCCTGCCAAAACGCAATCTCCAACCTCAACAAGAGACGCCTCGCCGCCGCCCTCAACCCTCCCAACAACGAAGACAACCCTGAAAAGCCCCTGCTCCCCCCCTCCAAATACGTAGAGATCTCCTCGCTTGTCTCATTTGACGGAGAAGGCCTGCAACCACTCTCCAAACTAATCACCGAAACCAACCACGAACTCGTCTATATCAACGATGACGCACAACTCATCCTCCTCAACTAAAATCTCACCACCCTGGACCATCCGTCCATATAAAATGCATGTTTTGGCGGGAACCCGAATGTGCCGGCATGCACTCACCTGCCCGCCCTGTGCCTGAATTGTTTTTTGGGCCTCCCGGGTTTTCTGAGCTGGACAGCTGAGTTGAGCTTTATCCTGGAAATCTCCAGCAAAGTACCCCAGCCCCCTACCGCAAAGTCTACCAACTTCTTGTTTTAGTTCTAGCTCCGGTTCTAGTCTCCCAGGAGCCCACAGCTCTAAGTGTCACTAGTCTTGTGTTTCTCTTCACTCTTGTTTTTCCCTGTGGAGTATCTTTAAAAAAAATATAAGATTACACGGCCTCAAAAGGCGGGCTTTTCCTGAGAGGAGCAGAATAAAAGGCTGGTGAGTAATATAAAAGAGTGCGGAAGCAATCGTCTGTGGATTTCTTGGATTAAAATAGGTTCTTGGTTCGAGTTAGAACACGGTCGACAGGCTTGTTCCCCTTGGGGTGGTGTATTTTTTCAGAGTGTGTTGGGACGCATTATAGACGGAAGCTGGAGTCTCCGAATTGGTGGTGGGGCTTTCCGAGGACTAAAAAAGAGAGCAAGGGCGAGAGGGTTCGCCTTTTGTGAGCTTTGGCACAGGCTTGGCGGCCAGTTTTTGGGGATCTAAGAGAACTAGGTGCTGCAGGCTCAGCCGAGAGGCATGGAGCAGCAGGTGAATGGCTTTGGGGCGAGATACGGGGGGGCCCAGGGGAGCAGCAACCCAAACTCCCTGCAGTTTTACACGTTGAGCAAGCTGAGACAGGAGGATGGTGACGATCGGACTGCGTCCGTCCTGGGTGGATTTTCCGGAACAACAGGAAACAATGTAGCATTTAAGGGCGTAAACAGCTACTCTAATTACAACTACCATGCGTCGGATGTGGGCATTGGAGACACATCCAATATGCCAAGCTCAAGCTTTCCAGGTGGGGACACCTGTGTCACGGGCCCAAAGGTGATCCCCTCCTCACAGCACCCAGGCTTCGGCTCTTCAGCCTCCGCGGGAAGCAACATCCCGAGGAAGTCGCCCTTCGACATCGGTGAGCCAGGTGGCCAATTTGCAGGTGGACGGAACGACTCAGGCCCGGGGAACCCAGGAACTCCGGGATACCCCGGAGGCAGCTTTGGAGGGGGCGTTCCGCTGGGGCCAATGTCGGTGTCGGGGCCCCAGAGCTGTGGCGGAGTGGGAGGAGAGCTCGGCGGCTCAGCGGACTCCTTGCAGGGTGCGAAGGCCTCGTCATTCTCGAGTTTGACGGGCCTCATCAGGCTTTTGAACCCGAGTCTGCTGTGGTCAACTGGGCAGTATGGCCCATCCTCCACAGCCGGGGACTACAGAGGCGGCCACCAGCAGGGGGGCAGCGAGGAGGACCTCGACGACATCCTCAACGAGCCGCCTCTGCTGGAGGAGCTCGGAATCGACCCGGAAAACATTGCGAGATACCTCAAGTGCGTGATGCTCTTCAGAAGCATCAAGGACTGTCCCGGGACCAGGGGAGACGGAGCGAGCCACCAGATTGAGTGGGACATGGCCGGACCAATACTGCTAATTGGGTGTCTCGGGTTCTTCCTGCTGCTGGCAGGAAAGATCCACTTTGGCTACATTTACGGGATCGGGATCCTGAGTTGTATTGGGACCTACATCCTCCTCAACATCATGAGCAGCAGTGGCCAGAGCATCGACCTGTACACGACCATGTCCATTCTCGGCTACTCCCTTCTCCCGATCGTCATCCTCGCCGGCATATCCGTCGTCTTTTCACTCCGAACCAGAGTCGGGATTGTCCTGGCCATCTTCTTTAACATGTGGAGCACTATTACAGCCTCGAGATTCTTTGAATACACCGTTTCCCTGAAACACCAAAGATATCTTATTGCCTATCCTATTGCTCTATTATACGCTAGCTTTACCATTGTCACCATCTTCTAACTGTTTAATTAACCCAGACCTCCTCCTCTCCGTCCCTGACTAGTTGTTCGGAAAACACTGCTGAAGGTCCAGCTTTGGGTGCTTGGTACTCACGTGAACCTCCAGAGTCTGTCTGTTGGCCGTGCACATAAAAGACTGCTTACATACGTTACATACAATACTCAGGTTCTTCTCCTTCTGCTCTATTGTCGACTTGCCAACCTTGGGAGCAGTCCTATCCTGTCTCTTCTGTGCCCTCTGTCTATCTATATCTCTTTGGTTTCCCCTCGACATTTCTCTCTGCCTACTCGGAAACCCCCTTCCTTAGTACCGAATCTTCTCTGAACTCAACACTCAATCTCCCTCGCTCTGTCTTCTCCCAGACCAGGAAACTCTACTCGTATACTCTCAAGCTCCTCCAATTCTCTTTCTATTTTTTCTTCTTCTTCCTCCCCTTCTCTCTAGCCACTCTGGCCTCCCACCCCCAAGACATCATCTGTGTGTTTCCCGCCACCTCTCCCGAGCCTGCTAAAAGTCCGAGTACTCACTAAAATCACTCTCCTCCAGGGAGTCACTGAACACCTCCTCCGCAGAGCCATCATCCTCGATCCTGTCTTCCACCTCATCCTCTTCACCCTCCTCACCCTCCTCATCCTCACTCTCCACAATGACCTTCCTCTTACCCCTGCTCGACTTGGAGATGATCTTGGCCTCACTGCCCTGACTCCTCTGGACCCCGGACCTTGTCGTTCTGTCCTGAGTCCCCTCGTCGACTCCACTCCTGAATAGTTCCGTGATCTTCGTCTGTCTGGCTGTGTCCGAACTGGAGACGGCCTGTGCCCCTCCCGTCACAGAGGAGAGCGAGGCGGCACTCTGTCGGAGCGTACCGACCATGCTGGCCCTCTGCTGGAGCCTCTGCAACAACGAAACCGTCTCTAATGGCCTTGGAACGGGCTTCTCCGGCTCAGAGACCTCGTCCTTTCTCGTGGGGGCACTTTTCGACCTCCCCATAGAACTGCTCGTCTGGCCAGCCGTGGACTTCTTGTCTGGATCACCTGACCTGGGCTTTCTCTGCCCAGTCGTCCTTGCCTTCCCGATACCCTCCCCGGAGGCTCGCGCCGTCTTGCTGGCTCTTGCAGCACCCGGAGGGCCCCCCCCCCTGGCTCTTGGGGGCCTCTGAGCCGTCCGAGTCGTCTCCATAGTCGCTCACCTCGTCCTCCTCGGTGAAGATCTCCTCCCCCGCCGACTCTTCCTCCGAGTCCTCTACTCTGCTCTTCTTCTTGGGTTTCTTGGAGGAGACGCCTTGAGACCGCCCGGCCTTGGAAACCTCCTGCTTCCTAGCACTAGCCTCATTCTTCCTCTTCCTAGAGGCCCCTGTCTTCCTTTTAGAGTCACTCCAATCCACTGAAAGCCTTCTCTTCTGGATGAGGCTGTTGTGCTCAGCCTCAATCATCTCCTCCTGCGCCTCCTCCTCCTCAATGACCTTAAGCAACTCATCCAGCTCAAAGCCCCAGATCTCCTCAATGCTTGTATTCAAAAGCCTCTCGTACTCGCTAGTCTTCTTTAGCAGCTCAGCCTCCAGAAGCTCCATCCTCTCCTTTGTCAAGCTCCACAGAGGCATCGAAAGCAAGTAATCGTAGAGCCTCAGCTCGCTCCCCCCCTGAGCACCCTCGTGCGAGTAGCCACTGTGTAAGACTCCGTCTCGCTGAGACGGCTCCAAATCGTCAAAGGAGTCGGGGATCCCGAGCATGTCCTCCGCGGAGTCCAACATCGCAGGGCCTCCCGACGTCCCCCCTATCCCAGTCCCCACCCCGGCTCCCTCCTGGCCAAGACCCGCTCCCCTCCACTGGGTCAAATCCTGGACCTGCTTTATTGACTTGACATTATTCCGTCTCAGGTCCGCAACCAAAGCCTCCTTGTTCTTATTACTCAGCCCAATAACTCCCTGGATCACCAGCCTCAAGAATAAGATCTTTTGCTCCAAAACGCACTTTTCATAGTTGAGCTTCGACAATAGATACCTCTTCCTCTTCTCGTACATCTCAAGCCGAATGGGAATGAACTCCTTCAGAATCTCCAGTTCCGTCTCGTACCTGACAATCCTATTGTTGTGGTCGAAGAGTGTCATATTGCTTGTTGACAAGGTCGACTTGAGTCTGAAAATCTTCTCGATGCCCTCCAACTCCGCCTGCTGAAGCTTCTCAGGCCTCATCCGGACAGTTATATGGACACTCTCGTGGGAGGAATTGTCTCTATAGTCTATGATCCACGAATTCTCAATGTTGTCGCTGTCCGCATTTGGGGCTGGAAGCAGGGTCGACTCCAGCCACTCCTTGTAATCCTGAGTCCACCTCCTCACCGGAAGCTCCGTAATAACAAGAGTCTCGTCATTCTTTCTATACCAGCTCCCAAAGGTCTCGTAGTTGGCCCCAAGCTCCAGTCCCTCGGGCTCCTCGCACTCACCCTCGCCCTCGGCCTGTCCTCCTGCCCTCCTCTTGCCCTGTCCACCCCCCGCTGCCCTCCGCTGCTTCTGCTTTATCGGAACTATCCTCCCCTTGAAGGACTTGTACCAAGGAGTCATCGGGACCATCATCTCCCCTCTGAGCATCCTCTTCAAGTTCATTATTATGTCCTTTGGGTTATAGTTGGGAACTGAGCTGCTCCACCCCGTACCTATACCGTCCGTCCCGTTCACCAGAATCATCGGAATTATCGGCACGTAGTACAACGGCTCTATTTGCTGGCCATCATCGTACAAGTATGTTAGCAATGGGTCATCCGCCTCGGGAAATATATATCTTGTCCACTTTGATAATTTGGTGAAAATATAACGAGCAGCACTTGCATCCTTTCCGCCCTCCTTTCTGCTCCCAAACTGGCCACAAGGCTCCAGTAAGTTCAGATTATTGCTCCCAACGAAATTCTGAGCCATGTTTACAATGGTGCTCTGAAGCGAGGACTCTCCGTGGTGGTAGGCACTGTGCTCGGCAACGTACCCTGCAAGCTGAGCAACCTTGAGCTCGTTGTTTAGCTTCTTCTTGAATGCCGCAAACAAAACCTTTCTCTGACCAGGCTTCAGTCCGTCTAGCAGGTTCGGGATTGACCTGGTGGTGTCGTACCTGCTGAACAAGACGAGCTCCTTGTGAATGAAGTCAAAATATCGCAGATTCCTGCACTGGTTATTGATTGAATAGTCGACGTAAGTCCCCTCCTTGTAGGATTCGATCCAACTCTTCCTGTCCTCGGTCCTCTTCTTGCTGAAGGCCATGTCAATCGCCTCGTCATCCTGGTCATCCTTCCAGTCAAACTCAATGCTGTGGTTCTCGATCTTGGTGAAGTACTCCTTAAACTCCAAGTCGGTCGAGGTACCCAAACCTTTATAGTACTTGAATCGCCAGCCACCCAGACTCGAGGCGTTGCTCTTCCTCCACTGCTCATACTCGTACAGAGTGAAGAAGGAGATCTCACTGGAGCCCTTCTTCGCTTTGACAATGGGAGTTACAAACTGCTTTAAGAATCCCGGGTACTGGATCAGACTCGGCCAGTAATAGTGAATCAAGTTGATGATCAGCCCCTTAATGTGGCTCCCATCATGATCCTGATCCGTCATCAGCATTAATGACCCGTATCTCAAGTTAATGGGCCCATTCTCATACTTTTGGCCAATCCCCAGACCCAGGATCTTGAGAATGTTTTGTATCTCCACATTTCCTATCTGCTGCTTGAATGAAGCCTCTCTGACGTTTAAAAGCTTCCCTCGGAGCGGAAAGACCCCAAAGTAGTCCCTGCCCACAATGGACAGACCCGCCAAGCACGAAGTCTTGGCCGAATCCCCTTCCGTGAGTATAAGCGTGCATCTCCTCGAGTGGGGCCCACCGGCCTCGTTTGCATCCTCCAGCTTTGGAATGCCCAATAGTCTGCTAGTCACCGTGTTCTTCTGGCTGGACTTCATCTTCTTCTTCAGCTCCATACTCTGCTTGAGTTGTGCCCACATTAATACATTCTCCACGATTGAACTCTTTACCACACTATTAATCGTCTTGTCCGACAAAGAGCAGGTTGAGCCAAATTTAGACACCTTTGTCGTCAAGGTCTCCTTGGTCTGCGAGTCAAAGGAGGGATTCACTATCAGACACTTGATGAAGATCCAAATATGGTTCTTTACATGATGGCTCTTGACGTCCATCCCACCCTTGTTCTTGGTCTGAACCTTTTTTAGAATGGCATTTATCAGCGGATCCAAGACATAAGATATGTGAGTCCCACCCTTAATCGTGCATATTGAATTCACAAACGACACGTGCTGGAACTGGCCTCCCTCCGACTCGCTGATTACAACCTCCCAGTTTGGCACGCTCTCGTATATTATTAGAGGCGAGCTCCCTCCGCCAGTGCCACTGCCACCACCTGAAAGCAACATGGAGGATGACGCACCAGCACTCTGGGCCGGCTTCTTCTTTGAGCCCTTCTTCGTACGACCTGACTTTGGCCCATCGTCCCACTCGTCATCCTGCAGAAAATCCTCCTCTGAGTCCTCATCTTGCAAGTAATCCCCCTCATCCTCACCCTCCAGTACATTGACTTTGCCTGAATTCCTTGTATTCAACCTTCTCTCGGGCCGACCGTTTTCTTTGGAACTTGGGTCGTTCTCCTCGGAATTATTCTCCAAGCCTGGACTCAGCTTGGGCCTCAAGTAGAGCAGTGTGTAGGATTTAAAATCCTTAATGGGAATCAAATTGCCATTCAAGTAGACTCGAACACCAGAGGTACCCGAAATATCATAGACTCTCTTATTGAGCAGAGACACTATATCTTTGTCAAAATCACTCATATTCCCAAATCTAGCCAAATCTGGCTTGAATGTGATCTTGACATAAGACTTCCCGGAGTAATTCTCCCGAATACTTTCCTCACTCTTCTTTGACATATTATTGGACCAAACCATCTTAAACACCCGGCCAGTATTACTATCCCCACACTCCACCTTAAACTCCTTTGAAAAAATATTCGTAAGCTTTGCTCCAAACCCATTCCTCCCTCCTGTCACTCTATCCTCATTGTCATCATAATTATCCGATGTTAACAAATGCCCAAAAATGAGCTCCGGAACGTACACCTGGTGGTCTCTATGCACCTCTATGGGTATTCCCTCTCCATCATTATAAACTGTGATCTCGTTCCTCTCCCTACTTATCTCAACCTTTATGCAAGTACACCTCTCCACCACACCACCACTCCTACTTGAAATCTCCCTAGCCTTGACATCCGCAGCATTCACCAAAATCTCATCAAATATCTTGTATAAACCGGGAACATAATTTATCGTCCTATACACCATCCTTCTCTCTGCCTCGTCCCACACCCACAATGTCTGCTCATGAAACTCTGTACTCCCTATATACGTATCTGGCCTTAATAGAATATGCTCAATCTGGGTCTTCTTCTGGTACCTCTCCTCCACAGTCTTTTTTGGCCGACAAACCATCTTTGTCTTACCCACTGACTTACTGTTGCCTATTAGCTCGTTATTTTCTGTCTGACTCTCTTCAAACATCTTCCTCTCCCTCTTCTTCTCTCTCTCTCTCTTTTCTCCGTTAACCCCCACACCCTGTCGTCTCTGTTCCTCCAAACCACTCCGATCACCCTGTCTGGCACTATTAACTAGTCTACTATTACGCTTAAATCTTCTTCACTCACGTTCATATACACATACACACACACAAACACTATCTTCTTCTTCTCCTCCCCCTCTTGAACTCTAATCAAGGAGAAATTAACAATTCACGAGGAAAAGGTTTCTTTTCCTCTCCACCCCT